>VYZS01036484.1:0-32364 GCA_013400695.1 Neodrepanis coruscans
GCCCCCCGAGGCACGCGGCGGTGGTTGCGCCCGGCACGTGCGTCCCTGAGCCCGCGGGAGCGGCGCGGGCGGGGGGGCGGCTTTAATTTAATTGGGCCTGGTAATAAGTCGGTCACGAGACTTTGCAGGCCAGCGTTGGGGAGCGGTGACCGACTGGTGCCGTAGGCAGCTGCTGGGGTCAGTCGAGGACATCCCGAGGCTGGAAGCGTGGTACAAATTGTAACCCTCGTCTCCACCTGTGCACCTGGGGAAGCCTCTGGACATGCCGCTGCCGCTTTGTGTGGGCTTGGCGGTGTTGGGTTTGCAGTTGGACTCGGCTCTAAGAATCTAATTCACTCCTCAGCGCTGTGAAGAGTTCCCCCTCTGCCCGTCACTTTTCCTCCTCTCTGCCCGTTGTTTTTCCCTAAGGCAGCCGGAGCCGACGTGTATCGTCAGTAGCGGACTTTCTCTGAAATAAAGGTTGCTTTGTGTAGATCTGCCTCGGCGTTGTGTGCGATGCCGACACGGGCGAATGTTGGGAAACCACGGTAAACATTCGTACCGGCGTGAATTCAAGGAGAGTCAGGTTAGAGCTATAAAGCAAATTTTAGTGTGGTCCTGGTGAAGGGACAAATGAAAGAGAAGAGGAAAATTCAGGAAAATTCCCCCTTGTTCTTCTTAAGTGTGAGCTGGACTTGGGCAGTAAAAAGGAAACCACCACATAAATCCCTAGCTTTATCTTCCATTTTACTTACTTTCCTGAAGGTGTTTTATTGCCAAGAGCCAAGAGACTGATACGAATGCAGAAACTTTAAGGCAAGCTACCTGTCATGATTATCGAGGGAGCTCTGGAAATATCTGCAGGGCTGTTGGTAATACATAATTTGGGTACAGAGCTCTCTGACAAGCCTCCGAACTGTCATATATTGTGCTTCTAGTGGGCAGGATGGCTAATGCTTTGTCTTCCTGCAAAGGAATCTTAGAGTGAAAACATAAAAAAAAAGGTAGCAGCTGCAGTGAAATGACCAAAGATGTTCTGATGGATGTAAATGTCAGTAATACCTGAATTTAGTTCTGAAAAGTGATAAGAAGACTGAAGTCACTGACTTATCTGTCCTTCTTCATGTACTTTTTAGTGGAGTGGTGGTGTAAAATATTTCTGTTATTTCTGGAGTATGATGAAAAGTGCTGGATTTTTAAGAATAAATAATTTTCACATTCATTATTAAAATGCTGTGTTTCTATTCTACCCTTGAATAAACAAAATAAATTGAGGACTAGCATGAATAGATACTGCAATGTAACCAAAACTGCTTGGAGTTTCCTATGGCTTCCACTCACCCCTCCTGGCCATACCTGCAGAAATTTTTATGGCCTTCTTGGGCAAGGGACTTCTGCTGGGATCAGGGCTTCATTCACAGGATCCTTTGTGATATTTTTGTGATTTTTTGATGATTTTATTTAGACTCAGGTTTTCTTTCTTGCAGCTCCTGTGGATTATGATATTAAATATATCTTCAGCAGTGTTTTATGAGGGATGCGGTGGCAGTTCTTTTGATGAGCTGGACACATGAAGTGTCGTGGTTACTGCAATCTGCATTTCATGAGGATTGCATACTAAAAATATCTGCTTTCGAGAAGAAAAACAAGGCATAACTTAAATGTGCTTGATAAAAGACAAAACTAATCAGTATGTATATATATATATATATATATATATATATGGAAAAGTGGGAGAAAATGAAATACATAATAAAACAGAACTAAGATTACCAGCAAGGCAAGAATTACAGCTACAGCACATCTCCACAAGCGAGTGAAAACTTGTCTGTCATGTAATCCTGGGGGCTGGTGAGAATCCAAGGGAATGATAAATGTGGTTTGTCTGTTTTTTCTGAAAGTCAGCATCTTGGGACTTTGTTGTAGCATACAGTCAGCAGGATCATGGCAGTCTAGGTTGTTGTTGTTGGATTTAAAATACCACATTCATCACTGTATTCAGTTTTCATTGCACTGTTATATACTTAGTGGTTAGTAAGGCATTTACCTCTGTTTTGAATCTATAAAGAATTCCAAGCACTGCATTACTGGAAAATTATGTGAAGTTCTTGACAAAAATGGATAAAATCTAAGGGTCTGCAGATGTCTCACATTTAAATGTAGTAAATGCCCAGGATTTGGAGCAGATTGTATCAATTGGTGCTTGGCAAGATGTGATAATGGGTTTAAGAGATTCCACAGGAGCATACTGTAGTTTGGGATAATAGCAATAAATGAAAACCAAAACTTAGTAGATGAACTGATGGGAATATGTATTTATTTCAGTTTGTAATAATTTGTTCTTGTTTCCATATTGTCATTTCAACTGCATGGAAAGAGAATCGTGTTTGAAGTGGAAATACATGGTGAATGTTTTGACAGGGAAAACACAGTGTCCAAAGGGGTTTTGGAGTATTTGATACCATTACATAATGATGCATTATTGGACTGGTGCTATTCACCAGTTTTATTCAGAGATAACAGATCAATTCCTGTGCTCAGAGATTTGTAATCTTAATTAGTCCTCACATCATGAGACAGGTATGGTAGTAAATCCCACTATAGAGGTGTCTGGATACAGCCCCAAGGCACATGCAGGGTTGTGCATGCTGTGCGGTATGACATCGAAGTCTGCATTTAAGGTGCCCCTGTGGTGTCCTGGGTGAGGACACTGGTACCGGTACTGCAGAAGCTGCTTGCCTGGGTCAGGCAAGGTGGAACTGTGTCTGGTACACACGCATGCTCTGTTACAGGCACTTGCTCAGCCCCACCGGGCCGTGTGGAAAGGCTGCTTTTAACTCAACTCAAAGGGCATAGAAAACAACAGAGAGAGTTGTAGTGACGATGTATAAATGCTACAAGGTTTTTCTTAGCTCTCTTAGAGGTAGTGATACAGGCTGATGCTTTTAGCATAAGGTGAGCCAGAGGGACATAATATGAGAAGAAGAGTGGAAGCCAACAAATAAGATGGGGTGGAAAGAATAAGCATTTCATCTGTGCACCTGGAGCCAATCTCAGAACAAGGTTAGGCTGGTTTAGGTAACCCAAAGGAAATAAGACTAATGTTTAGATGGAGTCATCTAAAGGAGATGTATTTTGACAACTGTATTTGTACTGTATTTGTAACATGCATTTTTCCATTGGCAATGGTGTAATACAGTGATGGTCTCTGGTGCTTCAACAAGTAAGGGGTAGTGATTGGAGCCTGCTGTCTGTGGTTTATTAACACAATGTCCTTGCACTTTTAATACATATGCCTGTACAAAGAAAATTTGTGTGCCGTCTGAGGGCTTATTTCATCACTTTTCATTTAGAGCAGTATCTAAGAGAGTGTTTTGCTGGAGTAAGAAGCTCAGGATAAAAGTCTAATAAAGCAAAACTTGAAAGATACCCATTTTTCTTACAGCAGTGACACATTACATAAATAAAACACTGTAGTCCAGTAAGATAATAGTTTTCTCAGAATGCATGTTGTTGCTAGATGTTCTTTATTAGAAGGGAGTTTTTTACGTGGTTGCTGGGAAGGGAACTTTTCCAAAACCAGCAGCTGGCAATGGAAATCTTCACTTCTCTGTCTGCAGACTGCCCCTGGATTTCCCTGCTTTGTAGAGATCCCATGGCTTGCCTCTGGACTTGCATGTGCTCTGGGTGCTTATGCTTGCTGCTTCTCTGGTCTGGCTCTCTCAGAGACAGCAGTGAATTCCTAGTGACTTCATCAGAGATGTAAGTTAAGGTAGAAGACATGGTACAAAGCATCATTTTGGACAGAGGTTAAGATGAATATTCCTTTCCTGTTTCACTGTTCATTGCCTTGGACTCCTTAAGTGTATCCAACTTCCAGGCACTGAGGAACTAGGCTTAAAAGATGCCCTTTCTTTTAGGTGACCTTAATACTAGATCCAAGATGTTACCATGTTTTTCTGTCATATTGTGCTGTTGTGACCAATGCAAGTACAGTAATTATGGCTTGCCTCAGAAATTGTTATGCCTGAAATACAAAATATTTCTTGGTTGTACTTTCCTCTTCTCATTAAAACTTTTTTTCATGTGGTGTAACTTCAGTCAGTTGTCCGCTGTCCAGTCCCTCTACATGGCTCTCCTAGATCCTGAGTGTATGACATACAGCTGTGCATCTAGACACCATACTTGTTACTAGGCCTGTGACTTTTGGCATAAGATCAGCTTTCTGGTATATGATGTGATCAGGTGTTTGCCTGCCCTAAGCATCCCTGAATGCTGCCCATTATCAGAGCTTCAGTTTCTGGGCTCTGACAGCTGCTCAGATTGGGTCATTTGGACTTAAAAGAACAATCTATGCTCTTGCTTGGTCCCTCATGGGACACATGGGGTGGCAGCCATGCCACAGAGCAGACCTGCCATGGGTGACCATGCCAACAGCAAATAAAAAATTAATTAATTGATCTTTTGCATTGTTCTCTATAACCTGCAAAGCTAAAATTGATTTTCTGACTTTAAACATCTGAATATAATTTAAAATTCTTACAAGAAATAAGAGCTACTAACCTCCATCTCAATAAGGAGTTTGAAAACCATATCCTTTCATAGCAACCACCTCTGTTACTTCTGAAAAGTAATTTGTCAGGAAATGTGTTTTTTTTAATGAAGAAAATACAACATGCTATTTTCATCTTTAACCCAGAATTACGAAGTGAAAATAATGATTCTCTAGGCAAATTGATTTGAAATGTTCCTACAGAAGACTTCGTTCCTACATAGCAGTGTATGTATAGATTCCAGAATGCTTTAGAAAATGGAAGAACGAAATATGTTAAAGGCTCCTCAGATAGCTACAGACATACAAAGGTTTAGAATACATATTTACATAATCTTTTTGGGTTTTAGCTTAAGTAAAGAAAAACCTAACTCCCCTTGCTAAAATTAAGATGATCTCCATACTCAGAGCTGTGGAGATCACTCTGGGTCTACGCCCTCTTCAGGCATTCAGTTAAACATTTGCTGATTTGTTCATTCCCATTTAGCAAATAAACTTAAGATCACTACTTTTCATGAAATCCATGGATTTAAGCTCAGACAAAATTACGCCTGTCCTAATTTTCTTTTCCTTCTCCTAATACTTATGTAATTTAGCCTTCCCTATCTTACACTGGTGCCCTTTCGTGAGGTTTAGTGGCTTATATTGTAAGCCCAGGAGCAAAGATCACTCAGGGCAGTGCTTCTGGCAGCATTGGAAATAGAGATGGGAGTCTGCACTCTGATAGTGTCCAGGTTGCTGTGGCACAACAGAGCTGGTTTAGCCTTGTGTCTGCAAGCTCGACGAATGAATGTTTTTTCCTTTGAAAAAACAGTGCACTTGGTTATGGTCTTTCTTTCCATCTGCATTTTCATCTTCCACACACAATCTTTTCTTTTAATGCTTACCTACTGTCCTCTGCTGAAGCTGTCTATGCCCAAGCTCTGCACTGATCAGAGAGACCTTGCATGTAAGAAATCACTGATACTAACAATCATGTATTGTATATTTACATCCACACGTAACCTTAACGTTTCCTGTTTTGCCGTAACTTTATAAACAATATTTTTCTCTATTTCAGTGGCAATAGTCACTTGTTTCTATTTGAGACCATCTGCTAAAAATAATTACTTAACGCTTATGCCTGCACTAGCATTTCCTGGTTTTAGCCTGATGCAAGCCAAGCTGATTTCAAGGGCTTTACTTTTATGTTATAGTAGTCAGTGCAGGATCAAATGTTTGGCCTTCACGGAGACCACAGTCCTGCAAGCCTATTTTTTCCTCTTTTTTTCTGAGATGTATGAATTACCATATGCAGACTCCATCTGGTATCTGAACTATATGGGGCTCTGAGTAATCTGATCTAGTTGAAGATGTTCCTGCTTATTGCAGGGGGTTTGGACTTGATGACCTTTAAAGGTCCCATCCAGCCCAAACTATTCTATGATTCTGTACAGGGCAAACCTGGCAGGGCAGTTGTACTGTGGAGGTTGTGATAGAGGCAGAGTTTAGCCAGGAACAGTTAGCTTTATTCCTATAGGTGTATGTCGATCTATCCACCTGGGCTTTAGCCATATGTGCATTTTACCGTATCTCCTTGTCACTATATAATAATATTAACACTATTTCCCATAAATTGCAGATGCACTGACATATGTTCACAGATCTTTTTCTATACTTGTATATAAATAATTTTTAACACCTTACGAACATTTCTTTTTAAGCCAAAAGAATGTTTTCAAGCAATTCACATGTGCAGGAAGCAGTTTTATTTTTGCTGTAAGAGAAGCCATCAATGTCTTTAGAAAGCTAAGTGGGAAATAGTTCTCTATCTTACAGCAGGCAGGAAAAACCAGTTGGCGATCATGGCTCAAAGGTGCCCCAGTTAATAATCTTGCAGGCTACTGTAGGCCTTTTGTAATGTGTAGGTATGACTTCCAGTCTTTGGAGGATCTCTGTGCCCTCAATCAGTTGCCTACAGGAGGGAGAAAGTGCATATGTGAACTGCCTTCATACGAAGCCAAGCTCTGCAGCCTGTCTTGTGCAGGGCTGTAACAAACCCAGGTACCTGTTTCCTACTTACAGGCTAAACTCTGCTCTTTAAAAAGTTGTTCTTCACAATGGAGTTGCAAATGTCATCAATTCTTGACTAAGTAGCCTCTAACTGGCATTTTAGGAGCTGTTAAAATACCATGGCTTTATGCAGCTACATTTATTTAAAGAAATAAGTGTTGTTCCACGTGTCCCAGTCTTTACTTTTGAGAAGAAAAATGTCAGGGGACACACTGTGAGAAGTGAAGACTCCCTAAGAAACACTTCCGTGTTCTGCCTTCACAGCACCAATCTGAATCCTGAAAACAGTCCAGCGTTTTGTGATCTTTATGTTTTTCAGCCTGTCTTGCTCCTACACTGTGGGAGGGCGTCGGCATGGTGATGGATGCCAGCAATGCTCCATAAAGCATCCCACTGTATCCCATCCCATCCAGCAAAGTAGTAACAGGCAGGTATCCCTTATCCAAGTGGGGACATCAGCAAGACTGAGTGGAGCAGAGCTGGAAAGTGCACAGCTGTCCTTGTCATATGCTGTGGCTGCTTTTTGCTTCCTCAGGATTAAACTCCCACTCAGATTTAGGAGGGCCTAGCTAAAAGATTGTGGATCCCACACTTTTCAGATTGCACAGAGCTGGTGGCAAGGTGGAAACTTCAGGTGAATGTCCTTGGTAATAAACATATCCACCTTTTGATTTGTTCTCTGTAGGTTTGACAGCTATGCTTTTTGCTACCTTTAAAAATGCTGTCTTTCTGCATGATGTGGTAACATGGAAACTGCACTGTGAATTTCTTTTTCTGAGGTAATACTTACATATTTTGTCCTCTTCCATCAAGCAAACTGCTCAGAGCAATAATCTTGCTTACTACATTCCTGAAAATCTAAAAATTTTAGCAGGGCCGGTCCTATACATTAACCTCCTGAGAACAAACTACTAGTATGCATCCACTAAAACGGTTTCTTTCAGCTCGTGAAGGCAAAGCAGAACCTGTGGGTTTTATGAGATGCCTCTCTGTGTGCCCACCTTCAGCTGACACCAAGCTATGCAGCCACAGGTTTGTAACCTTGGTCCTGGAGATGCCCTGGCAGCTTCGTTAGTTTTGCAGTAGGGTTTTCTAGCTTGAGCAAGCAAGGCCAGGGCAGCGAAGGAAAAGATAGGGGTCATTAGGTCCTTCAGTTCTGACTTATCCATCCTCCCTCTGTCCAGAGGCATTTATGTTGCAGCTACCAAAGGGACTTTATGGATGCTTCCTCTGGGGCAGGGGCCAGAGTGACCTCCTGCACAGTGCAGTGATGCCAAGATTGTGTGTGCCTGCCCAAAAGCCACATATTTCTTGTTCAGGTGGGGAGCTGGCTGGAAGGTGAAGCAGAACTGCGAGCCATTGTTGTGGCAACCCTTGTTGGCCATCCTGAGGATCCTCTTTCCCTTGAGATGGAAGGAGATGCTTTCATCTAGGAGAAGAGTTGGTGGATGAAGTCTAACAGTTGTGTTGCTCCCTTGGCTGCTTTCATCATACAGGTCCCTTTTGCCAGCTCCTGCAAGGTTCCCTTTCCTGCTTCCCACTCTTCCTCCTTTTCCCTCAAGTGTCTCATCAAGTCTCATGCCAGCAAAGTTTGGTTTGAATCAATGTCTTTTCTAGAAAAAGCTTCCTGCTACTGTCTAGTGCTTAAGCCAGTAAAGAAGCTAATGAAAAACCTGCACAAAAAAGTACTCTAGGTATTTTTGGCTCCCTGTTGTCAGTCTGTAATGCCTCTTGCCATAGGAGCTCAGGGTACTTAGCATGGCTGCTTGTGATTATTCCAACTGTATGGATGGGGAAGATGGGAGGCAGAGCAGATTCTCCAAGCACAGTCTCTGTGCTGCCCCTCCTCATGCCTCTGGCTTCAGTGAAGGGGACAAGATCCCATGTGAGCACCGTCAGGGCTGTGAGGGCAGGACATGGTTGGCTGGGGTGGGATGCCTGGCTGCTCCCAGCATTTGGTGACTCACACAGGAGGGTGAGCAGGAGACTTCTTTATCCAAGTAAAATGAGAGAGTTGAATAAATGGAGAGCAGATATTTAGTTAAGGAGGTCACATGCTTCCAGAGTGGAAGCTTTTTTTCCAGGGCTAGAAGAGAAGGTAGGCAAAAGAAACAAGAGCTGTGAGGAGGTGAATAGGATCGATCCTCTGTGCCAGATGAGGAAGAACTGGTGGGGGAGAGAGAAGCAGCTCTCAAGAGGAATGGTTGGTGAAGAAGAGGGATTAGGCATGCTTGAGTTTGGGAGGTGATGGCAAGGACTTGATTCCTTATCCGTGGAGGGGAGCCTGGCTATGAGATGGGGAGCATGGAGTCCACTGATCTTGTCACCCTCTATCACCGTCTGACTTGATCATGTAGAGCAGTAAAGAAACCAATCAAGCTCCCAACCAGCTTTAAGGAATTTGTAGAAATATTTAGATATTATTGTTCTCTGGTTATTTTTTTTCTAATTCTTCTAACCATTCTGTTTGAATGCCCTTCTCAGAAACTGATTCATAAAAATGATAATTTAATTTTAACTGAACAGTTACTCCCTGACTGCTGCCTTGTGGTTTTCAAAATTACTTCAGCAGACTAATTTTGGAGTGGGATGCTTTGTCCTATGACATAATGCTCCAGTCCGAGTGATTCTGCATAATTGCCTCAGTCTTTTCATCTTATTACAGTAAAATGAGGTTGCATTCCATTAATTTCAGCAGACACTGGTTGCAGTGCTTAGACACATGCCAAGCACAGAATGACAGAGGCAGACAGCTGACAGAGGCATCTCTCACCCTTTTCAGATATTGAAGGTATTTGTTCTCTGCCCTCAGCATAAAGTATTTTTGCGGGAAGTATTGGGAAAGCAATCTAAGCCTTAAAATAGAAGGCTATACCTAAGTGAACACCTTTCTCAGTAGTGAAAAACAACTTTTAATTAAAAAGGGAAAGGGCAAGAACTAGCAATCCTTTCCTTTAATGCATCGACACATGGAGTATGTGCAATATGGATAACAAAACTCTTCCAGAGATGCTTAGAAGGTTGACTGATTCCAAATTAAATCCACCCTAAAATTGCCAAAGCAATTTTTGGTACATTATTCCTTTCCCACATGACATGGCAGCTTCTTTCCTGGGTAGCATAGGGAAAGCACAAGCTCTGCTTGGAGGAGAATGATGAAGTCAAAGCAGAAGTCTGCACACAGGCTGGAGCTTTGTGCTGTGGGGCCACAGCTCTCCTCTGTGCAGAGGTGCCTGTGTATATGCAAACTCATTTCTGCCCAACATGTAGATCAGCTAAATCTAAGGGTTATAAAAAATGACAATTTCTACGCACACAGAAAGTGCAAAGGGTGTGAGATGGGCACTAACAAAAATCCATTGGACAACACTGCTGGAAAAGAGGATTCACAAAATTTTAAATCCTTGGTGACATCCACTTTGCAAACAATTTAACAGCCATTCCTATTTTTTCCAGTACCAGCTTGTGTTCTTTCAGAGATGAGTGTGCTCTGAGAGGCTAGGCTTGGCTTGCTGCTCTTCCAGAAGCTCCAGCACCAATAAAGTGACTTTTGTCCCTTCCTGTCCACTCTAAGCAGCCTGTAGCATTTAAGTCACATGTCAGGCTTCCACCTCCAGCAGGTTTCCTGCCCCCCAGCGCCACTGTGTTTTGCTCTGTCCAACCTGAGACCTTGAGGCAAGAACGGTTTCTCCCCTCAGGTGAGCTCTTCAGCATCTTGGGAAAGGAAGTTTTCAGCTCCACTTGGCATTTCTAATCTCAGTGTTGGTTGCTGCCCATCCTGCTCAGATGGTTTGCACCACTGGCAGTGGGAAAGCTTTTTTATAAGGGAACGTAAATCAGTTTCATAAGTGCTTTAACTGTCATGAAATGTCTTGATGGGTAGCATTTAAGAAGATCCCAAATGCCTATGTAAATTTTATGAGTTGTTTTTCTTAAATATTGAAAGTTAGAATGTTCTTTTTTATTTACATTTTATTACTTTTTAGCAATGTGAGGAACATATTTTGTTAAACTTAGCTCATGTTCATGAGCTGTCATTTATCGACTTTCACACTCTCATGTGAGATTCAGAACTCCCTTTTCATCCACAGAGTGGTAGCTGCTGTGTGCCCAAGCCTGAAAAGCTGCTGGGTCCAGGAAATCTAGAGTTAAAGCTGACTTACTTGTATTTAAACAGATGGTACGGGTGCCTAGAGATCTGTAGCTAATCCACTTCTGCTTTTCTAAGGTCCTGTCCACACACATGAATATTTGAAGTTAGAAGTAGTCAGTGGGTTACCATCAGCCCTCGTTTAGGCAAGAAGAAAGAGCTCATGGAGCTGATCCTCAAGTAGGGGACATAGAGCAAGGGCAAAAGGTTACAGATCAAAAAGTGTTCTTATTAAAGCAGTCTGATCTTGCTAATACAAACAGATAGTAATTCTGAGTGAAAAGCAAACCCTTGTGCTTTAGGAAGATGAAAAGAAATTCCCAAGTTATTATTTGAACAATATCGTATCAACAACTTGTTTTTTGCAGAAATTCACCATTTGCGCAGTAAGATAGCTGGGGAAACATACCTTCAAAGGTGGGACCGTAAACTGACTTTCCTTCATCTCCCTTTCCAGTTATGATATCTGCAGGGTAGATAAAAGTAATCATCAGAGACCAGGTTTATCACAGGTATTTATCACAGGGTTGTCAGTAAGCAGCTTAGCTGAGGTCAGAAATGTGGATTGCACACCAGCCTGGGGGAACAACTGCATCCTTCTTTCTATTTCACTACTGAAATTTTAACTTTGGGAAGAGCTCTGCTTCCATCCTAAGAGGCAGTCTCTCTGTGAGCTATTACATGTAGTGGATTTAATTGCTGCCCCTCTGAGAAGGTCCAGAATCTCCTGCTGGGAGAGCTCTGGCAGAGGCAGTGCTCAGCTGAGGAAGGAATGCCCTGAAAAAGGATGTCTGTCAGAGGGAGTAGGGTTAAAAGAAGGAAGGGTGAAAATGCATCTGTGATTCTATGGTGAGCTAGGGCCAATAACTTGTCTAAAAAAAGAGATTTGATAGGAGAGAAATTCCCATTGAACTGGATGAGTGAGGGACTAAGGAAACCTGATGCATCTCTTTTTAATTTTTTTTTAAATAAGTCTAGTTTTGTTCTTTTATTTAGACATTGTCTTACACCATCAGGTTATCATTAGTCCTCAAAAGCAGCAAGCTTGTAATTTTAGATTGCTTTTATGGACTACATAGATATCTGCATAGTTATGCACAAAAAGCAGGACATGCCTCTTCAAAGTATAAACCTGAAATGTATTTACATACTCACATTTGGAGCAAGGCAAACACAGGTAAGAAATACAGGTAGGTAAGATGTATGATAGACCAAAAGGGAGTAACAAAGGAACTGCCTTCTGATACACCTTACCATCTTGACTCTCCTGGGGATGTCAGTCAGGCAATGCGTGACCCATTATTTGTGGTGCTCTTCTGTGTCACACTCCAGGTATAACACTGATTCAGTTCTGATCCAGACAACTCACCAGCATGTTTGCAAGGGCTCTGCAGCCCAGGGTCCAGCTGCTCAGTGGGAATGGTCTCAGAAAATGTCTGTGGGATTGTCAATGCTCAATAACATGCCTTCAGTTTCAAGTCAAGAATGTTTCACTTCATTCTGGGCAGAAATAATCCTAAGAGTGTACTAAAGCAAACTACTGAGCAGGGCCCGCTTTTTTATCATGAATTTATTTATGTGTGTATTGCAGCCCATACAATACAGGAAGGAATAAATTAATCCACAGGAATACTGGCCACTCTGCCAAAATGGACATTTATCCATCTTCCCAGCCAGACTGGTATTTCACACCTCACAACACCACAGCATTGCAGGGGGTCTTGGCTAGGAAAGAAGAGGTTTGGCTGTTGGGTTTTTGGCTCCCTAGAATAAGGGTACCCAAGAATTTTGATACTCAAGGGCTGGTTTGGGATTTCGGAGCAGCACAGTTGTAGCATGGTTAGCAATGCGCTTTTGTCTGAAGTAGTTGATGTCAGGCATTTGGACTAGCAATTGTCCCTTCCTGGCTGCCAAGAGGTGTGGAGGCTCTGCTGTCCTTGGCAGGGGATGCTCTCCATCATCCTCTCCAGACCCAGCTCCACTGAAGGGCAGAAAACCAAGAAATGCCACATCTGTCTGTGCTTACTTTCCTTCTTCCCCACAGAATCTGCCCTTTCATTGGACAACATGTCCAGCCCCTTACAGACCTTGTGCTCTTATAAAGCAGTGCTACTTGCCTGGCTGTTTTTCAGATATTTGCTGTAGAAATCCTCAGTAATTGCTTGGTAAAGTGCCTTGAGTTTAAAGTTACAATAGTCCCTCTTGTCATGATAAGGCCACTTGAGCAGCTGCTTCTCATCCCCCAGCAGCTGGCTATCAATGAAGCACATCACCGGAGAGGCATACGCTCACACCTCACCTCTGAGTTCCTGCATTTCAGAGGGACAGCAAAGCCTCCAGGAATTAATTATACACTTAGTGAACAAGCAATCATAATATCCACCACATGTCAAGTGGCCTGTGGTATTTTTATGCCTTTCCTACTTCTAAACCAACAAATCCTGCCAACTGGAATGGACTGGGCAGTAGCTTTCCATGAGGTGTGCCCTAAAGGTCTGGATCCTGCTGCTTGGGAAATTACTGTGCCAAGAGTGATCTGGGTGTCACTTGGTGGGTTGCTCAGACTGGACAGGGTAAGCACCTGGAGAGCCCCATCCTGCCTTGAGAGTCTCTGAGACCATTAAATACAGTGGAGTGGAAAAGTTCATTTCCAAAATGTGTGGGTGGCACTTATCTGGGAGAGGCTGCAGCCCCAGGAAGAGGACACAACAAACCGAGGATGCAAGAGTTACCTTCTTTTTCTCCTGTAAATATTAAAGTCATGCAAGTTCTATTAGAGGCTGTATTACAGGATCTGCAAACTTGCTGGAAACTTCAGCTTCAGAACCTGTATTTTCAAGGTAAGGAAAATAAATGTGCTTATAAGGAGTTTGATACCCTCCCATACCCTGTCTTATTGCAGCTTGTATTTCCCTCATGAATTGCAATCTAAGCCACCTTCTAATCCAGTTATTGCTCTACACCCCTCCTGCCTCTGGTGTAGTTCCCAATGCTTGCAGAAGTACATGCAAATGGCTCTAAATCCCTGTTTGTGGATGTAGTTGGTGTCAGTTTTTTCTCTGAAGGGCTGCTACACAAATATTTAGTTATACTGATACTACCTCCCTGCCATGTGAGACAAATGTAAGCAGGAAGATGTTCAAAGATGTTGTTGAGCATCACTAACTGCATTTTTTCATATACAGAAAGTCACAGTCTTTTACTGTCCAGGAGATTGGACACAGATTGGAACAAGTGAGTGGCTTGGTGAAGGCTGCAAGGTGAATGTTTCCAGTCCTTGTTGCTTGTACCATTGCCTCAGGAGCACACTGCTTTTTAGATAAGCAACATCCCTGTCCATCAACCTCACCTCCATGTGGGCTGTAGCACACGAGTGCCACAAGCTGTGACCTAAAGCCAACTGGGCTAGCCTTAAAAATCATAGAGCAAAGAAGTGCCTCTGTTCATGGTCCCTGTTGCTATCATTGGAATGGCAGCTGGAAAAAAAACAGGAAAAAAGCCAAGAGGCACAGATGCCTGCAGCAATTGGCTGGAGGATGAGCCTGGCAGATAAACTCTTATGGGCAAGGAGGGCAAAAAGGTCAGCGTTGTGCACCCTGTGATGGGCTGCATGTTGTGCCTCTGCCACACAGCTCAGCTTCCCATGGAAAGCCTGCGAAACCCCATGAGGTTTGCAGCTTCTTGCTTTCTCACTTTCACTGCCAGAAGTGCATTAAGGGACTTGTCACAAGCTACTGAGCTGTGATGTATGTGACATCTTGTACAGCATTGCACAGCTGTAACATTTCTTGGAGGTGTAGGAAAAAGGAGGTGAGGATGCTGCAATGCAGACCCCTGCCCTGACCAGCAGCGAGCCAGAAGTCCATAAAGTCTCGGTTCCAGTGGCTGCACCTGGCAGCACCAAAGGAAAGCAGAAACATGAAAATCAGAAGATTTTTTTTCCTGCTGCAGCAGCCTGAGCTGCTACCAGACACAGGCATTTCCCTGGTTATTTACTTCCAGCGCACTCGGATCCCCACTTCTCCCAACCTGACACTGGGGCTGAAGCCCAGGGATTACCTCTGCCATGCACTTGGCCACATGGAAAACTGGGTCCCAGAGCAGCCCCATCACCATCACTGCCATGGGCACCTGCTGTGGGCTCATGGTACTCTGGCCACCACGAGTTTGAGTCTGTCAATAGAGCCCAGCTCCAGACACCAATAGACACAGCCCACCCCTGCATTTCTAAGCACTCCCCAAAGCCTAACATAAGCAGATTTAAACCTTCTTAGAGGGGAAATGCTCCAATTTCTGTTTTTCCCTGAAGGAAGGAAAACGAGGTTACACAGAAAGCATGTGGCAGAGCAGAGGACTGAAGGCATCTCTTTCCAGAGCTCATGATGGATGCTGTCAGTACAGGATCATTTAAAAGAAAGGATGAAGAGCCTGTTGCTCATGGCTGCTAGTAGCAAATGCCCAGCAAAAAGTGGTAAGAAAAAGCAAACATGAGAGCACTGCTTCCCCATTACCCTCCCAGCCTCCAGCGAGCCTGTGCTCCAGGATTTCCCGGTATCTTTCTGTTTAATTGCCCTGGATGGCTCTTTTTAATGTGAATTTCTTTGCTTTTCAGACAAATGTAAAAATCTGGCATCCACAGATTTCTGTGGCAATGAGATTTACAGCTTAATTACACCCTGTGTAAAGTGTGTGTCTCCTTTTGACGCAGAAACTCCTACCCAC
This sequence comes from Neodrepanis coruscans, assembly GCA_013400695.1. Lineage (NCBI taxonomy): Eukaryota > Metazoa > Chordata > Aves > Passeriformes > Philepittidae > Neodrepanis > Neodrepanis coruscans. Next base: position 15,456 of record VYZS01036484.1, read on the forward strand.
AGTTGTATTTGCTGAGTACTGCTGGGACATCATTCCTGCCAGTAGCCCAGGCAGAGCGGGACAGCATGTGGATGCAGCCATTCCAGAGGGGTCGCAGCTGCCACAGCACAGCTTTGTGCCACCACGGCAAGTTTGCTCTCTTTCGGCTCATGCAGCACATGCAAAAGCTGCATTGTAGGACAGTTGTAGGCTCAGCGTGGGCTTCTGTCAGCATGGCTGGGCCAGGTCACTTTTCATCTCTTAGCACAGTGAATTTTAGGAAACACTGGTGTTAGAAGTGACAAAACTGAATTGTGTCATGTAAAAAAAATTGCGTTGCTTTTCGTGACATTGTGGAGCAACAGAAAAATTGTCACATCCCCAGGAAAAATATATTTTTGATGTGTCAAAAGCCTATTGTAGATGAGACATTTGGGATTTTTATGCAGAAAATATATTCTGCAGAACAAATCTATGTTAATTTCTCATCTTAATAACAATGTGCAGGTTTTTTTCCTGTTAATCCAAATGGCTTTATAAAGTGATAGATTTTTACATAACCACAGAATCAAAACCATAAAACCTATAGTCTCACAGCTAGATGCTTCTAAACTACCCATGCTTGTAAAAAAATCAGACTAAGCAAGAAATCACAGATTTCAGAAGGTAGCCTTGAGGTTTCTCTGGTCCATGTGTGGCTCAATGATAGCTTTCTACAGTGATTCATTTAAGTGTTGGGTTGGGATTTACAACAATGTAGGATTTGACAATATCCATGCTCACACTATCAAAGACTCTGAAGATGATAAAATTCCGAAGGGTTAGCTGCCACAGCTGCTCCCTTGGTGAAAGATCTGTGCAAAAGATGTTAACATTCCATGTGATGACGTTCCCCTGCTGAAAAAAAATTAGAAAAAAATGAGGAAGACAAAACAGTTTGGACAAGGAGGTATAGCAAAATGGTAAGACAAGGCAGTTTCAATTCACAGCCAGGTACTGGGTGGCAGCAGATGTGTGATGGTAAGTAACTACAAGCACTGCAGTGATGTGGGTTGTGCAGTTTTGTGGGTTGTGACTGACTGATACAAAGGAAAGCCCTTTCCTTCCTCTTCCCAAGGGCTGACATCACAACTGCTGGAGCCTCTGTAGGCTGTAACAGGCAGAATCTAATTTCAGTAGCCAGACCATATGGCTTCTGCTATACCCCAAAAAAGTCTGTAGCAGCCTTATGTGAAGTCCAGAAGAGAAGCAGCATATCCAGAGTCAAATATAAAATCAGTAATGCTTCAGAAAATATTCTCTTCACTACCTATTTTTCTCTACAGGCATATTTTAACTTGATACAGATTATATAACTGAAGTTTATTGGGCTTTTTGTAACATCTCTTCTCCTTTTGCGCTACAACATATAAGTACCAACCAGAGCAATCCAATAAATATTGTTAAAAAACCCAAATTGAGATTGATGTCCACATTTTGTAAATGTGCTTGAATTTACACACAAATTCTTGTTCCTGAAATTTAATTCTGCACATACATATGACTGCCTCCTGCTAATAATACTTTTTCTTTGGAAAAAAAAATCAGCTTTTGCTTTTTTTTTTTCTTTTCAACCTAAGTTCTAGGCATAGCAATTCTTACTGTCATTGTGGGCAAGAAAGGAAATTAACTATAAACATACTGCTGCTAGTCAATTGATAGTCAAAACTGAAAAAGAAAAGCAACGATCAGCCTAACAGGCATAACTTGTTTGCTCAACAGGACTGTTTTCTGAATATTTACGATGGGCTTTTTTTTAAAAAAAGCCAAGAGCCACCGATTACTTGTCTCTATTTGTTATAGGGTTTTATTTCTTTTCTCATCACTTTGTAATTCAGATATATTCAATTACATTCAAGAGGTTGCCAGTTATGAAAATGATAGTTATTAAAATCTTGAACTGGATGATGATAATAATTTCAGACTCTTTCTATTACCTGTTTGTGACAATTTGATATTGTTCTGCAAGCCTGTTCATAGTATGTAGATGAGCATAAATGTTTTGCCAGTGATAAGAGTTACATGTGAGTTTGCTTGTGCCTCTCTGCTCACCAGCTATGGCAGATGTGCTGTTCTGCATTCAGTTTGGAGAGAAAAACAATTACCATGAAGGAAAATATGGAAAACATGAGAGATTGTGCAGTACATTGAAACAGTGATACTGAAACCCTGTCAAAAGATTGTGCAGCTAATGTTCTTGGAGACAGAATCACAGAATCACCGCAGATTAGAGCGGGACAATCCCCTCCCTCAACCAGCTGGTGATGCTTTGCCTGATGCCCCCCAGGACACAGTTGGCCCTTTTGGCTGCCAGGACACTGCTGACTCACATTCAACTTGCCATCAGCCAGGATCCCCCAGGTCCCTTTCCGCAGTGCTGCTCTCCAGCCTCTCATTCCCTGTATGTACATCCAGTACTTTCCCTTGTTGAACTTCAAGTGGTTGGTGATTGTCCAGTGCTCTGATTTGTCCAGGTCTGTCTGCAGGGCTTCCCTGCTTTTGAAGGAGTCAATAGCTTCTCTGACTTTTATATCATTTGCATTTGAAGTCCTTTGAAAAGTGCACACAATCCCTGACACAAGATGCAAGAGTTTTGCTTCTGTGTGATTCTTGGAGAGTTTCCTCCCTCTAAACCTCTCCACCTGCTGTAGCTGCAACTATTTCAGTTCCTTTCAGTCCAAAATAGCATCTGAAATGGACTGAGAAACAGAACAGAAAAGGAGACTACATTAATTAACATATATATATATATATGTATATATCTGAGAGAGATTCCCCACATGAAGATACTAAAGGAGAGCTGCTAGAGGTCACCCAGACATCTTGGTGAAGGAAAAATCAAATCACAGAATCACAGAAAGGGTCAGGTTGGAAGGGACCGCAGTGGTTCATCTTGGTCCAACCTCCCTGCTCAGGCAGGGTCATCCCAGAGCACATGGCACAGGATTGTGCCCAGGCCATTTTTAAATATCTCCAGTGAGGGAGACTCCACAACCTCTCTGTGCAATCTGTTTCAATTCTCAGTTGCCTGCACAGTAAAGAAGTTCTTCCTCATGCTTAGGTGAAATTTCCTGTGCATCAGTTTCTGCCTGTTGCCTCTTGTCCTATTGCTTGGCACCACCAAGCAAAGCCTGGCTCCATTCTCTTGACATCCCTTTGGATACTTATACATCCCTTTGGATAGTTACATACAAACAGCTGCAGCATTGCATTGCTAAAAGCCACATAAAGAATAATGCTGTGCTTGTTGAAGACATAAATGTCAACTTCACAGCAAATAGCTGGAGAGGAAACATTGCACAACCTATCGGTTGAGGCTGCTGGACTTCAACAGCATGCTCTGATGAGTAGTGAGAGGGCTACCAGTGCTATTCCCAGTGCTGTTCCAGACCAGGCCCTTGGGCTGCCACAATTCCTTCCTGAGGGATACTTTGCATGGAAATCACAGCTGCTAGATCATCCAGCAGTCAAAGTAAACATCAAAGGAGACTGCTGAAGGGGTCTTCCTACTGCCAAGGAGCAAAGAACAGATTCAGCTCCAGAAAGAAGACAGACCTCTATGAGCTCAGTCTTCCAGGTGAAAGGTAGAAAGTGACACCACTTCATGAAGAAATTCAAAGCAAAGCCATTGAAGATGACAATATACTAACTGGGATGTCCACAACAACTTGAAAGTCTCCAGCTGACTGCTGTAATAGCCACGAGGCATGCTACCCTCAAGGGCAAGGAGGATCCAGTGGTTTGAAGAGAAGACTCACGAACACATAAGAATCAGTCCCCTCAGAGAAAGCAAGGACAGTGGGATGTAGTTGCAGGTGTCAAAAAACTTGTAAGACAAGGTAGGGAGTTTGTTAAGTAAAACAAAACTCTGCTTTTTGCTATTCCAAAGATACTTTCAATTAGGTAGGATTAAAATATTAGCCAGAAATGAGCAGTAAGTGTAGTACAGTGAGATCCTGGTTCACCTAGAATATGCCTAGATAGTTTTTTTTCCATTTGGAAGAATTTCTTGGTTCAGATATGAACAGTAGCCTTTCTTTTGTGGAAAACCATTTGTTGTTCACCATGTTTTATAGAGGATCTGAAAAGGGACAAAACACAGAAAACTGCCATAGCTCACAGGACTGCAGCTCTGCAAGAAGCAGACTCTTCAAATGTATCTAATGAATAGATAGAAGAGGTCCTTAAATAATAGCTATGGAGAGTATGGCATTACCTCTTCTTCCTCTGCTCTTGGAGAGAACCTCCAGTGCAGTGGGACTGGGAAAAAGTCTGCACAGCTGGACTTCTGACTGTGTGGAGATAAGCATATCCAGGAAGCACCCTTGACTGCTCGCAGTCTCCAGGGCATGCCTGCTTTGCAAACCAGCCTCCTCCCAGCCAATTCCAAGCCAAACTCAGCTTCTCCTGGATAGGGATACTTAAAAGTCATGGAGATAGTCTGCTGCAGAGATGGAAGACACGGGGAGACAGGAAGAGCTGCTGCGCTCACACAGGCACTGGATCAGTAATTAGGAATGAATTCCATACTTCGGTTAAGGTGAATTGGGAAAAGACTGAAAAAATCCACATGCCAGCATACTAGGATAGGTCTTAACAAATACCATAACCTTCATCACAATGACTAACCAGATGTAATGGTAAAACAAGTCTTTCACAAGAGATGCAAGCAAAACTCTTTCCTTAAAAACTGGCAAGATCAATACCAGGCTCAACATGCCCAACAGGTGTTCAGTTGGAAAGAGTTTGTGGTGAGGTAGTAATTTCCTCTTCCTCTTAGATGTTAAGAGGTAATTGCTGTACAACCCATAGAAAAGTTTTTTTTTTAGTCCCCCTGAGCAGAGGAGAGAGCATAAACCAAGTATTTAAAAGATCCTTTAAAAGTTACACCTGCTTGGATTAAGCTTTTCCCATCGGCAGAATAATTTGCTTTCACAGCTCATATGAAATAAATACTCTGATATTCATCTATCAAAAATGAGATGCTGGACTGGAAGACCAAGCAGGGGAAATACACACCCAAGTTAAATACACACTTCACAGTGTGTTTGCTCTATGACTTGAGGATTTGTTTCAACTTGCACCTTGAGAACCAACCAGAATTTTCAGAAAAAGCAAAAATCTGCTAAACTTGCATTTGGGTAAAAAAAAAAAAAAAAAAAAATAAAATCTTATTAGATAGTGAATTCAACTAACTACACTGGTTAACTTACAGAGCAGAATCCACAAAGGTGTTAATTGCTCACAAAAACAGATTTCTCTGTATTCCTCTCACTGTCCTGCATTTATGTCTAAAACCCTAATCTTATTTTAACATTGTAAGCAGCAAGACGGATTTGCTAAGAAGATCAGTCAATGTGAGAAAAGAAGTAGTTGTTTCCTGGCTAAGGAGTAAAGATATTTAGAGAGCTGCTTTGAAACCTAGTTTTTAAAGGATGCATTTTTTTCCTTAATAGTTCTTAGTGGCAGCTAGACTGAAAAACAAAGCTTAAGGTGTTTCCTTTCAAATTCAAAGCAATCATAGGCTTCAGCTGTAGCCTTAAAAATGCAAAAAAGGATTCATTTTCATCTCTAATAGAAATGCATTCACTAGAAAGGAAGCAAATGGTGTCCAAAAAACAACATTTGTGATATAAGAAGCCAGCTTCTCGAGTGTAAGTTACAATATGTGCTGACACCCTAAGCAATGTGGGGTGCATGATTAGTCACTGCTGTGCTATTCACAGAAGCTCATTTCTTCAGTGGTAATTTGTAGAAAAGAATAAAAAATTCCAAACACAAAACTTCAGGGGATTTTTTTGTTATAGAGAAAGCACTGAGAAATCACTATGTGATAGTCTCTTATGCTCAACTTCAGCACTGAACTGAATCCTGCAAGGATAACTGCATAATGAACAAAATAAAAGTTCAAAAGAGAAGGAAAGTATTTAACAGTTGCTTTACTGTAGCCTTAGATTATAGCTTGTAATCAGTTTTTAACCATTTCAGGATTCATAAATATATGGCAGAGATGAATTCAGTATAAGCTCCTGAAAACTTATGACCAGACAGTATTCTGTCTGCTCTGTTGTGTTTTAGGTAAAATCAGAAGTTGTTAGGATGAAACTGACAGAATATTTACTCTAAACTTACACATCTAATCAGTGAGATTTTCAGAGATGTTGTAAAGACTTCAATGTATTTAGTAATCTGTTCTAACAGCATCAAGACTTCAAGCTTCTCAAACAGAACTGCAGAATATGTAGGTCTGCTATAGTAGCAGGAAGTATACAAATTTTATTTCTCCATTCTGAGAGGAAATAGTTTTGTTGTGGGATGGTTTGTTGGCTGTCTCTTTAATTCATTTGTTCTCACTGTCTACCCTTACCATAATCTATGTATAGAAAAGTAATCTAGTCCTTTGAAAAAATGGAGATACTTACCCAAACTTCTGCAGCATGCAGTCAGGACCTGGCCAAGTAATCTGGACATGAGCAAGAAATATTATCCAAAATTATGATTATTTTACTTTTATATTTAAATTTTAGATTTTTCATTTGTTATAACATAAAACATCCATGTAAATCACAAGTCTTTAAAGCTGAAGTGACAATGGAGCATGTTGTTTTAAGTAACAGTGGCATTTTATCTGGATTTTAACACACCAGTCCACTATGTGAGATGCTACCAGTAGCCAAAATTGAAAACACAAAGCATGTATTCTGGCAAGGCCTTTTATTAAGATGTCAGACCTTTTCTGTTAGCAGTCAGTCATTGAAAACAATCTGTACACATCTAATTCAGTCAACAAAAAGTCAGCATCACTCCTCTAAGCGACAAGCCCCATTTATGTAGCTCATTATGCTCTGAAGTGATGCTCTTCATTGTTTAAGTCCTCACATAAACAATTATCAGTCTTAACGTATATTAAAGTAAGATTATGTTCTTCTCTCAAAAGTACAAAAAATAACACTTTAAATATACATTGGCTCCTAAGGTTAGACAAAATCCTGTCAGGAAAATTTTTGTACTTCAATAGACAGTACCTTCAACATCAAGAGCTCTTCAAAGTGCTTGGCAGAGTGTGAACACTATCCCCACTTACTAGAGGATGAAATAAGGCACAGAGGTCAACTACCTTGCCCACATTCACACAGAGTGAGTGGTAGAACTAACAGAGGGCTTTTCAGTTCTGCAGTGTAACCACCACAACCCACTACCACTATTCAACTGTGACGCCTTAAGCATTTCTGAGGAGCAAACCTTGTGTAGCACACAGTGAACAGAAGGGAAAGTCCAGGACCAGTTAAAGGCTGCAACAGTTTGAACCCAAACCAAACAAATTTGGTTGTCAGTAAATCATAATGCACTTGAGGGAATGATCACATAGAAAATGATACATTAACCTGAAGAGAGAAAGCTCATTAAATGTAAGACATATGGTGTTGGCTTTGCAAGAAGTACTGCTTATCTTAAGCCTGACAGTGGCTCAGGTAATGCTGACTTTCTCAGAGAAGTGGTACTTTCTGACCTGCAGACGTCTTGAAACACTTGTTTTTCTACCAGCAAGGTGCACTTCTCTAGAGAGTTAACACAGAAACAGAAATAAAGAGGCCAAATGTCTCCTCAGTAGGCATGGATGTGTATCAGGAACAAACCCCCACATTAATCACTTGTGAGTTATGGACTAAGTGGTAAAGAAATACCAATCTGGAAAAATGAAAAAAGTCTAAAATAAATAAGGTTAAAAAAACTGAGTCACTCATCTAAAATCACTGAGGAATGCATCCTCATGTAGATTACGCTGCAGAAAAGTAAGTGTGATACATGTAATCCCTGTCTGGATGAGAAGCATGCTATGGCCTAGCTATCTGATGACAAATGAGCATTTCAGAAAGGCTGTCCTTGGATAGGATGCTCACAAGATGACTCATTTACTGACACAGACTGCTGATGGGATTCAGAAACAGGTACACTTTGATTCTGTTCTTCACTGATTTGATGAGAAGAAACAGTATTGTGGCTGGAGTGAGACTGCTGACTTGATTCCTGAGCCAGCTGCACATGCTGAGCTGGATGTGAAGATCCTACTAAGTGGATTTGTTCATTTTGTCCTTGATGAGCATGGAGATGTTCTAGTGCTTCCTTGGAAAGAGTGATGACATGCATTTGTTCAGGTTGGGCAGCCTCTATTTGGTTTGCAATCATATTGATACTTTGAATTTGCTCTGCTTGCTCCTGCTGAGCTGAAAGCAACAAGTTTTGAAGCTGCTGTGGTGGCTGCGCAAGCAGCGTGAGGTTTGCAGCCTGCTCTGTTGCCATGTTTGGGGCATTTCCTGCAGTCACAATACTAATGCCTTGATTATGGCTAGGCATGAAGTTGATGTTGTGCACTGCATCTGTAACCAGCAGCTGAATTTCCTGCCCTCCAGAGGCGGCAAGTTGGTACTGCTGCAGCTGGAGAATGTTTCTCACTTCTGGGTGAGTGTTGGTGCTTGGAGCAGTGCTGGATTCCTGGAACTGCTTTTCCTTGCTATGAATTTTCAAATGAGACTTCAGGTTGTCCAGTCGAGCAAACTGCAAACTACATTCTGGGCAGGAGAAAGGCTTTTTGCCTGTGTGTAAAATACAGTGTCTTCTCTTAGCACTGGAATCAGAGAAGGATTTTCCACATATACTACAAGAATATGGCTTTTCTCCCCTGCAAAAGGAGAAAATTTGATCTCATTAAAGTATTCACTTAGTGCTGCTTCCTGAAACTTATTCTATAATAAAATACTTAAATGATTACTTTGTTTTGCTAAACAAAAACAGTGACATTAAAAATGTTCTTTGCTTGGCTTCCTGATTATTTCTATTTGACTTCACAAACTGTACAAGTTTCATTATTATATACTCAAGAGCCACAGAGATATCTGCCCTCCTGTCATAACCCCAGGGGTACAAGCTCTGTGCTGCTAGACCTTGACAAGAATGCAACAGCTTATCTTGCACAATTCTAAGCACTAACCATTTTAAGAATATTTGCTAACGGTGTGGGCTTCAAAACAAAAAGAAGTGTCCAAATCCTAACCTGCTGCCTGAGTCAAAGGGACAAGAAATTTTACAGGAAACATTTTCTTATTTAACAGGTCTCCAGTGATTTAAAACCTAACATGCCTTTATGCGATGCATCACGCTGACAAGGGTAAAAGAAACTAATGCTATGAACCAGACATGATAGATTACAGGGTAACAAGGCAATGCTATGATAACCTTGTTACACCGTGGCTACTGTTTTGCTGTCTAACAAAAATTCACAGTAAAATTTAGATATAAATAATATAGCAGTAAGCACATTGTCATTGAACACACACAAAACACCAAAGAAGACTCTAAAAATGTCTTAGCACATGAGTATTTAGTAGTTCAGTACCTTCCACTACCAATTATTTCCTTAACTACATTAAGCAAAAATATTAGTCTTTACCTATCTACCCAAAATGCAAACAAGTCCCGACCATTCTAATTCTAATTCTAATTCTATTCCAATTCTAATTCAACAAGCACTGCATACAAGTTATCAGATTAGAAGTTACATTTTTAAAGAATGTAATGAAAATCAGACATACTCTACCTGTGAATTCTAATGTGAGTCTGAAGTGAACTTTTAGCTGTAAATGATTTGCCACAAATCTCACAAGTGAAGGGCTTCTCACCTATCAAAAAGAAAAGTGACATCACTTTTTATATAGCATTTATCCATATATAAGAGACATTTTAGATTTTACTATACACAGTATCAAGTGAGTGCTGACAGTTCCTCATGCTTGTGCCATGGGTCAGGACAGATATCCAAAGTTGAATTAACTCACTAGTCAAAATGAGGGTAGAGTATTGTAAACATACACCTCTGGCATTTCTCCTCTTTGAAGATAAAGAAATTAGGTGATCCAAGCCCTCAGAGCAACCAAAAGCTGTACCTATGACACAGGTGTGGGTGTTCCACACAGAATAGAAATGTTTTGAAAAAGGCTGTCCCTGAACCAGGGCCAGGCTCATGTGCAGCCCAAATTTCCAAAGTTGGAAACTGAATCCATTATCTTAACAAGTTGGCTGGCTTTCTCTTAAGGCTCCATCACAGTAGGCCTACGATATTCTGGGAACGTCAGTTGGAAAAAAATTGAATTATGGTGAGTTGAGTAAATTGTGAGTTGGCTTTTTGTTTGCTTATTTGTTTTGGTAATTTTTTACTGCATTTGGAATTTTTGTGTCTAATTGAGCAGAAGCAGAGAGGCCAAATTAAATTATAAGACAGTTCACAAGAAACAGATAATACTCAACCAAAGCAAATCCTAATTCACACCATAACAAATCCTTGTTGTGTTGAGGTTCTTTAAAACACCAGACATGAGAATCCAGATCAGCACTGCAGTAGTTCACACCATCAAAGCACACTAAATCCTGGGATTGAGCAGCAGCCAATTTCCAGGGAAGCTTCACATTTAGCATAGAACTGCAATGCTTACCTGCCTTCATATGGCTTTGGAGGGCAGGGATAAAGGATGAGATAACAAGAAACATTTGTCAGAAGGGACCTCTAGTCATTTAGTCCCAGCCTGCTACTGAAAACAGGAATAACTTCCCAGGTAGACTATTATTATGACAGTGTTACCAAACTGCTGCCAAAGCAGAACAGTCATATTAATGTTAACACCTGTCCCCAAAACACCTTGAAATTTTACTTTTTGCTTTTGGGGTGGGACAAATCATTTATTATTTCTGCATAATTAATACTGGTATCTCATCTGTCTTTTCTGTAAGCAAAATATATTGCAGTTTCTGCTAGAATTCAGCTTAACCTATTTTTGCAACTTCCTTTGTGAGTATGCTTCCTCATCTTATTTCGCACACCATACTCATTTCCCACTACATTTAGAGAGCTGTATCCGCTATATCAGCTTCAACTACAAAACTGCTCTGTGTGTCAACAGTACAGTTGAGACTGAGCTACTTATTACAATTGCATGCAATGTGCTGAAGAATAATTTGATTTAGGGAGGAAACAATTGCCACTGTTTACAGTTATTTTAAAGGACCAAACTATTCACATATCACCTTATGAGCTTAACCCTTCAAAGAATGTAGAAGTTTATGCTTTTTGATTACAAGAGACTAGATAATTTTTATCTGTTACCCAGTCATTAACTACCACCTTGCCCTCTAAATCTCTTAAAACACTTTCTGACAGATTCGCTTTATATCATCCTTTCCAGCCCACCTTCTCTCAACACTTGGCTTATTACAGCACAATAAAAATGTAAATGGAAATAATGACTTTTCTGGTCACGGCACATTTCATAAGCACTTCTCCCTCACAGACAGGGGTGCCCAACTCCTTTAGGACATACACTTACTGTTACTAGTTAGCCCAATGAAAGCCCATGCTCATGCTAGATGCAGCTCTCCTGACAAAATGAATTCCTGATCCAGCATTTTATCACAGGAGAGCTAACTGGCATTTTATGCAGCAGGCTTTATAAAAATGGGGTATAACTCCCCTTCCTGTAATAGGCCCTGCTTCTGTGCTACTGTTAACACCAGGTTTTTTGTGCTCCCACATTCTTGACGTCAAACCTCTTTGTTAGCAATACAGGCATCATTACGTACAAGTAGAGCATAAGTCCAACAAAGACAAGTGCCATTTGCCTAATATTGTTGTGTCCATGTAACTTCAAGAAAAAACAAACCATTAAACCCACAAGGGACAACATTACCTGTATGTGTTCTTAGATGTTTCTTTAACTGAGCTGCATCCATGAATTTGCGACGACACTGGTTACATTCCGGCAGTGAGCGGCCTTGTCGCAATAATAAAAAAAGTGTCAGTGCATAAGTGATCCCCTGTATCTCTTCAGTGATCTTTGTTAAAGCACTTTCCTGTAAAATAACCACTTTGATATAATATAGAGATAGAACAAAAGGTGATTCACTGCCTCCTCCCTATCTTAATTGTCACACTCCCATTTCTCTATTCAATATTACCATGAGAAAAGAGGGGACTGACACCTGCTTCCCCCCCCAAACACACCTTCTCACAAAGCTGTAAATTCTGTTTTTCTCCACTACTTCCTGTGTGTGCAGCTTAATCTCCATCCTGCTTCAGAAATGAGGACAGTTCCTAAAGTTTGCCATTACTAGTCCAAAGCAGTGGGCAACTACAAGGCAATTTGCATACCAGGCAGTGGACCCTGTTATTTATACAATTCCTTCGATGTAACATGGACAGCAGGGCTAAAATAATAAAGCTGTATGGCAAATACAGCATAACAAATTTTTAATCCTTGTAAGAGCCCTTCTCAATTATCTGCTTTTTTATACATTCTGTTTACTAGACACTACTTTATCTCTTTCACCCTATCCACTGTTATATCAGGATATGACACATAAGAGTAGGAGACACCAAATGCATCACTGAGGAAGAACTTCCAGCTTTAGCCAACCTTTCAGAAGACAAATCAGCATGGACTGCAAGCCAACTCTTCAACCCAAATTTGTTATACCTGTGTGCACTCGATAGTGGCTCTTGAGCTGTCTCTTTTGGCTGAAGTATTTCCCACACTGATCGCATGTAAAAGCCTTCTGGCCTGTAAAGAAAATGATTTATTAAAACATAAGCCACGTCCAAAGCAAGTGTAAGGAAATAAATGAATACCTAAGCCAGCACACACAAGATTGAACAGAATTTGTCTTTTTATCAGAAAGACAAATTCTTGGAGCAGAGGGGCCACATTTGCCTCGAACTGTTTACCTGTATGCAGGCTCATGTGCTCCAGAAGAGAATGCTTTGTTGTCAGAGCCTTACTGCAGATGGTGCACGTGTACGGCCGCTCCCCGGTGTGCATCCGCTCATGGACCTGAAGAGAATGCTTCTGGGAAAAGCCTTTGCCACACTCACTGCACTTAAAAGGGCGCTCCCCTGAAAGCAAAGGATGACAAAGGTACAGATACATCATCTCTCACTAGATATTCTAAACTCACAATGAAATGCATTGAAATATAGGAGCTACTGAAAAAGTTCTGCTTGAGTAGTGGTAAAGGGAATGAAGAGACAAGCTTCACATACCACTAAAATAATTCTTTGACTATTGCCATATAATTCAGTGTTTAAACAGCAAAATTATTAACTAAACTGCAAGAAAGGTGAGACATAAAAGCCCCAGGATCTGCTGACAAGAATAAAATAGCAAACACATATAGCACACCATAATATGGATCAGCATGCTATTTTGGATAGCTCTTGCTGTAGAAAACAGCCAACATTCTAACAACCTGCAAGCCTTTAGCAACATCACTAAACCCTAATCCAAAAGCAGCAATCTCTTAACGCCTACCTGTATGACTTCGCTGGTGAATAGCTAAGAAGTGATTATACTTGAATACTTTGCCACAGTCTTTACAACGAGCTTCAGAACCTGCACGTTTTCTTTTTCCATCGGTTCTCTTTGCCAGTCCTTTTTCATCCTCATCCCCGAGAAGTTTATAGTCCTTCAGTTTGATTGATCTCCTTATTCTACGTTTGCTGTAACGGCTCTGAGTGCTCTGTACTCCTTCAGATTTGGGGTCATAGTTTTCATCTTTCTCAGCTGACAGATCAACAGCAGCCTCCGAGGCACAAACAGGTTCAGTTTCATCTTTCTTCACTGAAGCCTGTTCACTGGTAACTGCTTCTTCTGCTGCTGTGTCTTTTTTCATAAAATTTTCCTTATTTTGCATAGAGTTGTTCTCTCTCAGCTGCACATCTTCGGCAGAATTTGCTCCTGCCTCTTCATCTTCTTGGACTACTTTGATTTTCCTTGGTCGCCCTCGTTTTCGTTTCGGTGGATCTTCATTTTTGTTGTCACTTGCAACAACAGCTACAGAGGCTCCACTGTTAGCTGGAGCTGGCAACCCACAACCTGGGCTATGGCTGGCCAGGTAATCTGTACAGGCCCACACCAAGTCAGTCACTTTCAGCAGCTGTGCAGTAGCCAGAATTTGTTCTGTGCTTTTCTCACTGGCACAGAGGCAACCAGTGTAGATAAATTCTAGGAGAACTCCAAAGGTGTCTGCAACCATTCCTTCCAACATGTAAACTGACTGTCCTATTTCATCCTCATTTACAAACATCATGGAGAAGTATTCACTGCTGGCAGCCAGCAAAGCTTTATGGGCTCTAAATTGTACATTCTCCACTATTAGAGTAATGTCACAAAGAAAATCCTTTTTCCTCTGTTGTTCAAAATTAGCTAGAATGGTATCTTTGTGAGCTTTGGAGTGGATAATGACCAGTTTCTCAGAAGCATCAGGAGTTGCTTTTGCCATTTTAATATGAAAGGAGGTGCCTACAAACACAGAATAACTTTAATAAATAATTAATTTAACAGACTGCATTACAAGACAATCACGTTCCAAGAGTTTCTGAAGCAATCCTGAATCTTCTGAACTTTTACAAAATCAACACAATTGCTGAAGTGGATTTTCTTCAAAAAGTATTTTTAAATCCTATGAAATGGCTACAGATAGATCAGAACTACTGCTTATCATTCGTTTACCTCTAATGTACTGCAAACTGTATTACCTAAAAAAATGGCCACCCCTTCTGAAATCTCCTTTCCCAACTAAAACAATCAGACAAAAAGAACTCTTTGTTTATGGGCCCTTAGTCGAGTACTGAGTTTGCATGGCACGGTTTTAAAAGTGGGGCAGCTACAGAATTTGGAAGTGGGTTCTGTGAGGAGCTTTCAGAAGCTTCCCCCACCTGGCTCCAGGACGGACCCGCCGTTGGCCAAGGCTGAGCTCATCAGCAGCAGTGGTAATGCCTCTGGGATAACATTTAAGAAGGGAGAAAAATACTGAGCTAGAGAGAGGAGTGAGAACATGTGAGAGAAACAGCCCTGAAGGCTCCAAGGTGAGTGAAGGAGGGGGAGGAGGTGTTCCAGGCAGTGGAGCAGAGATTCTGGTGCATCCCCATGGTGCACCACACCACAGCAGGGAGATATCCAAAGCAGGCTGTGACCTGTGGGAAGTCCACATCAGAATGGGTTCCTGGCAGGATCTGTGGACCCATGGAGAGAAGGGTCCGCACTGCAGCAGGTTTGCTGGCAGGAATTGTGACCCATGAGGGACCCACGTTGAAGCAGTTGATGAAGAACTGCAGCCTGTGGGAAGGACTTGCTTTGCCGAGGTTTGCGAAGGACTCTCCCATAGGAGAGACTCCATGCTGGAGCAGGGGAAGAGTGTGAGGAGTCCTTCCCCTGTGGAGGAAGCAGCAGCAGNAGGAGTCCTTCCCCTGTGGAGGAAGCAGCAGCAGATACAGTGTGCGATGAACTGACCACAGCACCCATTTCCCATTCCCCTGTGCCACTGGAGGGGGATGAGGCAGAGAAAATTCTAAGTAAAGTTGAGCCTGGAAAGAAGGGAGCAGTGGGGTGAGCTGTTTCAAAATTTGGGTTTATTTTTCATTATCCTGCTCTGATTTCATCCAATAAACTAACTTCCCAAGTCAAATCTGGTTTGCCTGTGATGGTAATTTCTGACTGATCTCTCCCTGTCCTTATCTTGACCCATGGCCTTTTTATTATATTCTCTGTCCCCTGTCCAGCTGAGGATGGGAATGACAGAGAGGCTTTGGTGGGTCCCTGGCATCCAGCCACTGTCCACTCACCACACTGGAAAAAAAAAAAAAGGTCAACTACAGTTTCATTACTGCAAATTCAGGGGCAAGGCTACGAAATCCTGTAATCGATGATGAAACTTCACTGGTGTCTGTGGCAGGACTCCATGACTTCCTCTACCCACTTCTATCCTTCTGGAAATTTTTCTTTTTTAACACTTTACCTACTAACCTTCAGCCTATGGAGGTGGGCAATAAAATCATAAAAACAGGAGCATTTTAGAGCACTCTGTCTACAATAGGGTTGATTATGGTATCTATTAACCATCAACTTGACTTACTAAGCTTGATTCTAACTTTGCAAAAATTAAAAACAAACAAAAACAATCCACCCATTTAAGAATAATCTAACAAATAATATTAAGGAAGAGACATACCCAAAATGTGCAATTTACAAGGCTTAGCCGAGCCAATGATAAAACAAATTAGCTACCTGCCATCTCAGATGCTACCTAAAACAACACATGCTACCCACAGATAATCCTTAAATGCTTCTGAGCTGGTGAAAAAGTGACTCTTTAGACCAAATCATCTACCGAACAGTTCATGGTAGAGTCAAATCGGGAGTTTCAGTTTCTGGGGGATGTGAGGCTGATGTTTGCAGCAAAACACCCCGAAGCGCAGGTGTGACCCACCTCTGCCCTCCCGTGCATGACCAGACTCCCCAAGAGCTGCTGCCAGCTCTGCCTGCGGGCAGCCCCTGACGCCCACACCTCTCCGACCCGGGGTAGCGGGTGTTTTGTGCGTTTCGGTCACATCAAAGCCTTCAGCGTCCAATCAGGAGGAGACACCATGAGCATCTGGACCGCAAAATCCAGAACGCCCGCCTTCCCTTCCCTAGGAACCCTACCCATTCTGGAGCGAGCCCGTGCATCAGCGGGAGGCCTCACGCCGCCGGCAGCGCGGTCGGACACACTCCTCTGCAGCCGCGGAAGGGCTCAGGAGCTCCCGGGCCATGTGCCCGGCGGGTGGGGCCGGCCCCCAGCACGGGCACGACCAAGGGCAGCGCGGTGGCTGCGGGGGCTCGGCCCCAACGCGCCCGGCCGAGAGCGGCACCGCCCCCCACCGCGGGTACCCCGGGCTCCGCAACTCGCTCCGCAGGTCTGGGCCGCCCCCCGGGTAAAGCCGCTCGTCCCTCCGCGGAGCCGGGCCGAGAGCCTCGGCCCAGTCTCCCCCCGCGGCGCCCCGCCCCCCTCCCCACTCACCGCTCCGCCGCCG
>VYZS01036486.1:4692-15234 GCA_013400695.1 Neodrepanis coruscans
TTATTTTCTTTTAAACCTATGGAGAACCAGCTAGGGGGGGCCCTTATTTTTTTTTTTTTTTTTTGGTGGCTTTAAGGACTGAGACAAGAATGTTGTTAAGCTGTTTAAAGTTCACAAACACATTCCCCAACTCTCATCCCAAAATCCAAACCCCAGAGTAAAGAAACAGCCTTAGCTATGTAATCAGTTACTGGGAGCTGAATAGATAAATACTGTAGTTGGCTTTCAAAACATCAAGCAAATATTTTTTTCTTCGAGTCTCTTTAGCTCAATGACAATGATTTTTGTTCCAGCAAGATTAAGCATGCTGTTTAGTGTCGTTGGAAATGGAATTTTGACCTCCCTTATAAAACTTTCCCCTAGAGCTTAGCTTTCCTGGGGCTTCATGATGTTTCCATTTTTTCTTACCATTTCCTTCTGCAGTTATATCCTGAGATGCTCTTTGTCCTGTTCTCACTCTGGTCAGTCCATTATTAATGATCCTGGATGATTCTTATTAATGATCCTGGATGATTCTATTGCCTTTTTTCAGCTTCACTCCTGGATCAGGAGGACGAATTGATTCTATTATGGTTATATTTCAGTGTATTAGAATAATGACTCGGAGTCTAGATACCTAAGCTCTTTTCAGTAACTGCAACATAAAAATCTTTATTGTAACATTAGAACTATCCAAATTAAGGAGTAAGACAACTGCATTTTAAAATTGAAGACATTTACTTAATGAAGTACCAGACTTACAAAACCATACCACAATTTCTTTGGACTTCTTAAACCACTCATCTAGCAGGAAACACTATACATTCTTAACAGTCTGTTTTGAATACAAAGGGCTATAAAATATCCTAGAAAAATAGAAAAGGAAGGAGATAATGAAAGAGGCAAATGAAAGTCAAGTTTATTTAGTAAATAATGCATTCTAAACTTAAACATATTTTAGCAAAAGCCTGACTATTGCATATATTTTGATGACAGAGAGCTGCTTTCTGCTGTAGGATATTGGCTGTAAGACACTTCATCATTCTAATTCAGAATCCCTTCCAATAGTCTCAGAAAAATTCTTTGCTGCCTTTAGTTAAATCAATAATTCTTTGCATTGTCATAAACATAAAACCAGTGTTATGATTTTAGAAAGACATATACTTTGGAAAACTCTTGATAGCTTTAATCCTATTCCATTTGACAGAAGTCTTCAAGGTGATTTAGGGGGACAGTTACAATACTTTAAAGAGAGCATATATTCTTAGGATGGTCATCAGGAAAGACTCAGACAAATAATATATCTGTATAAATTTGGATACCTAACAAAATATATTTGTGCAATTTGCAGATAATTCCCTCATCTTCAAACTCGCTATATAACTGCAAGGCAAAACATATAAGATGTAAACTCTGACGAGCTGGGTAACAGCTCTGGGTTAGCTCTGCATTGATGTGTTGCTGTAAAGGGACCTTGATTTATTCAGATCAGTAGAACTGCAGATGGTACAGGAAGAAACAGACTATAGGACATTAAGTGCCTTTTAAGTAGAGAATTACTTCAATAACAATAGGTAACACTGTACTGTTGGTGAACTTTTCAAATCTGCAAAATGCTTAACCTACTAAAAAAGATGTATGGTAAAGTAACATAAAAAAAATCAAAACCTCAGGTCTGTGACAGCTCATACCTTAAAAGTGTTTGTTCCAGGAAAATCAGCAGGGTAATCTTCATTTATATGTTTAATTTTAATATAAAATATTACTTTTATTTTGCCTTTTTTGGGCCTGCTACATAAAAATATTTGGTCATTACTAAACTCTGAGTACACTGCAAAAATTGTGCTCAGTTAATCTAAACCTCTGGCTTGTTATTTTCACTTTCTCCACCTTCTGCTTTCTACTAAATTATATTGAGATACATTACAGCAAACATAACTTTAATTGCCCCTCAGAAAACTGAAGCTGAAACAGTGAGCAACACCTAGGCAATGGACAGCTGAAGTTATTTTTTTGTGCCTTATTAAAAGGGAGAAATGATTTACACTGGTAGTGGTTAAGTCCTTGCTGCAATGGCCATTTTACTACTGACTCATTTGAGAACTTCAACCAGCTAATTTGCCTTTATAGATAAATTACTAAGCATGAGTGTTGTAAATCAGAGTGGTCCTTTTCGGAAAAGTGAAAACTATAAGCTTAATATCTACAGAAAGATGAGGGGTTAGGAGAGTAACACTTCATCATGGAAAACATGCATCATGCTGTCACACACAAAAAATGTCCCTGGATTTCTCCAGTACTGAATCAGTATAATTTGTGGGCAAAGGAGTTCATAAATTATCTGAGACAGTCTCACTGACTGCCAGAATGCAAAATTCTTATTAAAAAATTAGGTCCTTGTATCAGACAATACCTCATGCATACAGTACAGCAGATGAATGACACTGAATTTGAGTTGCAGAGGAGGGAAAAAATAATCAATAGTCCTTGCTTCAAGAAACATTGGGCATACTTATCTTTAAGTCATATGCAACTATAGGGAATTTCTTCAAATAGAAAGTAAAATCTCCTGCTTATGTCACCTTTGTTGAAAAAAAGTTGTTGTAACTGTGAAAATTATAAAATATTTTAAATGAAAATGAACTGTTAGTATGTTCGTGTAAAGTCAAACCTCTCACTACTTGTTAATAGTTCACCAAATTATACCATTATTTGTTCGAGAAGACAGACTCAGCCTCTCAATTTTCAAAAAAGCTTACTTTCTAAATTCTCAATTAAATCAGAGGAAGGGAACTTTACTAGAAATAGGAAGTCAGACCTAGTGAGATTGTGAGATAGCAGAATGTCTGATTACCTACTGAAATAATATAGCCCTCCATTCTGTGAGTTTATTTTTATCTGTGTAGATCTTTATGTATGAGAAATTAAAAAATGTACATCATTTATTTTTCTAGAAGAGTATTCATTCTTAGGGTTTCTATGGATGTAGTTGCATTGGTGTGTTATGACAAAATGATTTTTGTAGGCTGACGGGAATAAGACTGAAGGTTTTGGAAATCCTAACATACAATAAAAATCGATGCTGTTAGACAATTGATATGGCAATCGCATACACAATATTCAAAGAAACCTATGATTTTGGCTAAAGGACTAGAGCAAAAATAAACTTTCTGCAAGCAAATGAAACCTATTCATTTTCATAATATAAAATGAGAATTTTGTTTCCCAGAATTCCCAGATCTATAGGGGGACCTGGAGACAACAAAGAAGATATTAGGAAGGACTGATGGACCTATTGGAATATCAAACACATATATTTGAACTGCAGTTATGTGTGAGATTTAAACACCTTCTTTTAATTGTGTTGGTTCAGACACAAGATCTTCTTCTTTGGCCCACATTATTTACATAGCCTTAGTGATCTCCACAATAAAGGCTTTACTCTTAAACTAGAGAAGAACAGGTGATTGTCTAAATTCCTTGCTTTGGTTCACCTTTCAAGATCTCAGATACTGAAAATTTGGTCTACTGGACCTGGCTGTAGAGATAGCAAAAAAGTAATCAGGGTCTAAAATAGTTCTGACCAGAAATCTCAAGATTAGTCAGTTGTGGAAATTTTTATTTACAGACAGTGAATTAAAGTCTTTGCAGATAGATTTATCTCAATATTTGTAAAGTCATCTTTCTTTTCTCCTGGATCCTTGAACAATTGTAGAGGAAGACCATGAATTCCCACAAACAGCAAAATGCACAACAGTTAAATCTTTACTTGACACAAATGCTCAGACCCTGTTTATAGACTTCCCACAGCCCTGGGGTATTCCTGATTTTGACTGTCTTTACTTTTCATGTCAATAAAAAATTGAAGGACAATGTCGTGGTTTTACCACTAAGAAGCGTGGTACTGACAAGAGATGTCTGAGAGAGGCCACACACACCCAAAAAGAAAACACACAAGTAACACAGTTTATTTCACACACACAGAAAACCGTCAATAAAGTGCAAAACCAGACAAATTAAGCTCTCCCAGACCCCGTGTTGGGATGGGAAAGCTATGGGATAGCGCTGGTTTTCTGCTGGGGGCTCCTGAAGAGACGCCGGGATAATTAGAGAAGGCCCGCGACCAATCTGAGGACCCCCCAGCAGCGCGAGCCTCCGCTCTGCTTTTCTGAAGAAAAACACTCAGACACTTAGAAACCGTGAACCCCCTCTCCCTCCCTTCCCCAATCCTGGGAAGGAATGTCAGTGCTGGTGGAAAGATGTGGTCTTTAAACCGGGCTATGGCTGCTGAAATCGCTAATCTGCCTGCCCACAGTGGGGGCAGGACTCAGCGCGGGAAAGTGCGTAGAAATGTGACCCCGAGAAACAGTCCACCCCCCAGGAAATATCACAAGAAACGCAACCCCGAAACCAGTCCACGCCCCAGGGATACCACACCGGGCTGCTGCCGCTGGATCGCTAATCTATCCACACACAGAAATTAGTCTCGGCGCGGAGACGAGGAGCGATGCTGCTGTGACCTTGTCCAGCGCAGAAAAGAGAGAAATGGTGTCCGCCCTCGCCTTTTTATAGGGAAACCCTCTTCGCCCATGTGCAAATGGCCCCCAGGGGGCCGGCCTTTCTCCAATTGGTTGATTAGCACCCGGGCCCCGCCCTGAGTAAGGCCCTGCGAGCGCATGGAAGCGCCGGGACGGGCCGGAAGTGCGCCGGCCCCCCATGGCCCTGCATGGCATCCCAGGGAGTTCCAGTACTTCCTCCAGGACACCCTGACCTGTGCCGACCTGGCCGCATGCGCCGGGCTGGCCGTGCGGTGGTTCCCGTGCCGGGCCGGCCGCATGGCAGTCGCGGCGCCAGCAGTGCCCCTGCCGCCATCACCCGCGCTGCCATCGCCGCCGCACGCCGGCACTGCCACAGCTGCGGCAGCGCCGAGCTCTAAGGACGGCCACACTGCCCGGATCCGGTGGGGGAAGGGGCCCACCGCACCCACGCTTCAGGCGGGGAATGCAGCCATGCTGGGGACCGGCCCCGGCCCCGCCCGTCATGGCCCGGGGACAGGGTGGCTCTGCCCCCCGCCCACCCAGGAATGGGCGGCCCTGCCCCCTGGTCGCTGGAGTTGGGGGGAAGGGAAAAAAGACCAGTTTTAGCTTCACCCCACAGCAGACAAGGCGTAGCAGATTATTAATACTGGACTATTAGCACAAGAATAAACTGTGGCAATTTTGAAGATTTTCTTTGATGTTAGATCTTTTATTTTAATGACATGAGTAGAAATGACGGTGAAGAATTAGATAAATGTCTTTTGGTCTAGAAATGAGGCCCCAGCTAATCTGAATGGCACAGCCAAAATTTGTGTTAGACTTTGTAGGTAACTGCAGAGATGGATTTTATACAGAATGCCATATAGAATTAAAAATTGTTATTTTTGTGTAACGAATAAGGCATTGAAAGTGGAGGGCAACAGAATATCAAATAGCTCCTTCTTAAATGAGTGCTGAATAAAGCAGGACTCCTATTTAAATGAGTAGGTGGTTGTATGATTAGTTTATATCAGAATGTGTAACTAGAAAAGGCAGTGGTTTTGGTGACATCATTAACTTGATTACAGCATCTGCACATATTGAATAATGACTTTGCATTGTTAATGGTGTTATTCATCATGGTGGTTTGGGAAATGCTGTTGAATGTGTACTGTTACTGAAGGCAGGCAACATTGGCACGTATAAGGCATTGAGCTCAGCAGGAATGACCAGACTATGATCCAGGCTCACCACTAACATCGAGTGAATCTGTTCAGCTCTGAATGCTGCTGATTTTGAAGCCCACAGCCTAAGGGTTCAACTGAATGTGATCCAGAGCTAGCTTGGCGTGTGACTGCCCTGCAGGGATTGGTTTTACTGAGAAAACTGTTAAGAAATAAGAAAGTATATAAATTAAAGATATACTAGATGAAAAAAAGTAAAAACATACAGAAGTGCAGTAGCTAATACAGTAATCATTATTAAGAAGGATACAAGAGGAAAAATACTGATGTGAAAATGGCTAAAACAAATAAGACAAAGCAGAGCATCATAAGACAGCAACTGAGAACATCGAGAGTCAGGCAGTTCCAAAACTTGATACGTCTAACCCTTCCCCGCTGACCTGACAATTCCCTGGCTGGAAGAGGCTCATCAGCTGTCCCCACCATGGGACTAATAAACAAATTAATGCTTAAATTACTTGCATGTTATTCCTTGCTATTTACTGTGTTAGCTAATAAATGATATCTAAGTAATCTTAAATTGCATACATTATGTGTGCAAGATAAAAAAGATCCAAATAAAAGTGACTCTATGCACATTCCCACCCTTGTTTCATCACTGCTAATACACAGTAGTCCAGTGATACCACCATTTCAAACAAGAAAGGGGCCCTGTTCTCTGCTCTAGATTCTGTTTCACTGTGTTTCAAACAAGAAAATGGATTAAAAATGTTAATGTTTTTAATTGTTCAGTATTTTATTCACAACTAGGAAAAAAAAAGACTTCTTGACCTGACCCGATTAATACCTTCCTCAGGGATGATGGGTGATGTGGTCACAGATTAACAAGAATCATCGTAAATGATGAATGTTTAGAACAGGAACATGAAGAAGAAATTAGAGGCTGTTTACAAATAACAAGCAGGTGAACAGTTATTTTTAGTACATATTTAATATAATTGATAAACTGTGTCCTTTCTGTAAAAATGTAGATTATATAGTGCAAAAATATTGTTTATTTTACCATTTTATGCTGTTGAAAAACAACATAAACCAGTATCTGAGCTGAGGAAATAAAAAGGACTTGTGAGTCAGACAACTTTATGTATAATGAATTCAGCACATTAAATCTGGCAGCAGCAGATCACAAAAAGCAGAATTCCCACAGAGATGCAGAAAGATGCTCCATGTGAGTTTTTGCTGATCTTTTCAGTTGGTGATGAAAAGAAATTGCTCATCTCTATTTTAACCCTGAATTTTCTCATTTCCATAACAAAATATTGGCAATTCCTTTATATAATCTTTATCCTGTGATATTAAGATTACTTATCCAAAATGAATGCCTGCTAGGCTGATATGGCACTCATAAGATTATGAGCTTCCTTGTAATTCACAATTTTTCATCTTACATTCTACTTTCTGTAAAAATGTTGATTTTTCCTCTATGCTGATATATTCTGAGTATTTACTGAGAATCCAACTGCTGGCCTATTAGTATTCCTTTCCTATCTCTACAGTTGTTTAAGTGGTCTATAACACATTTTAGCACATACAGTTTAATTAGTGCCATTTTTACCAGTTTCAAATAGAATTTAAAGGTGAAAAAGAAGAGATTCAGAAGTTTATGAGACTGTGCACTTGAAAATGAAACTTTTGACTTTCAAAAGTGTATCGAAGAGCCTGATTCACATTTGAGTCTGAAGTGCATGAATTCTAAAATGCTGGGTTGGGATAGGTTACTAGCTCAAGTAGTGAATGCATGAAGCCTCCTGAACTCAAGCAAGAAGAATGGAGACATTCTTTTTCCATATCACTACAGGGAATATACTTGAAGAAGGAATAAATGAGTTTTAAAGATTATCAGACCTCATCAAGATAAATCACATTTGGTAATGTCAGCTAGTAAGATCTTGGGCCCAGAAGACATAAGTAATTTACTTATCCCTGAAAAATTCCTGAACAATTATTCTTTATCTTCCTTAATGAATCTTGAACATATGAGAAATTATTTCAGGGGACTATATACAAAGTATAATCTGGATAATAATTCTGGTCTTACACTCTTTTTGTAAGAGTTTGCTTTTTGTCTTTGTTGGAGATGAGATAAATAACCCATATGCTTCATTTGAATGCCTATTTTAATTTGAATGTTCTTTTGTTTTTATACAATGCAGGAAAAAATTCTATGAATTTAAAACTATGAATATTTTACAACAAAAAATTAAAATTATTAGTGCAGATATCCATTTCATTTTTGGTACCATTTATTGTATGTAGAGAAGAATCTAATGTCACAGTTTGCTCTTGAAAACTCCCAATTAAAAATCAATTTTATTTGTAAAATAAATACAGAATTCAAGGAAAATAGACATTTTTAATGCTAAATATTTTTTTGAATACTATTTCTCTTCTAGAGAGATTGTTCCTAAGAAATATGTTAAGATTAATTACCATGATAGAGGAGAAAGCTTGTATGATAGTTACATTACCCACTCAGTTACTTACACATAAGTCTATGTTTAGTGGAAAAGAAGATTTAGGATATTAAAGTGGCAGAATCATAATGTGCCCTTGATTATTACACAGTTAAGTAATGTCCTGAAAATCAGTGAAGAGACCTGGGAAAACTGTAGAGTGTATAAATACTTTGCCTGGAAAAGTTTTTGCTGTTAGATGCTGTATGTAAACTAATGCATTCCTTAATTTTTTGCACAAATTATTCTCAAGACAGTCATACAGGATTAAGCTCTGCATCGAAAAAATGTGAATTAGCATCAGAGAAAAGGCTGAGCTTTCTCTGAGAGAAATTGCCTCTTTTAATCTATTACATTTGACACTGTTTTTTTTTTCTTTTTTTTTTTTTTCAATTTGAGCTCCTGTAATAAAACTGGAAAACCATGTGAACTTCTTTATGTGAGGGATTACTACATAACTATGATGACGTGTAATTGGAAAGGAAGTTTGTGTAGTGCACCTAATTACTAGGCCAAAAAATGTATATGAATTTTACTTATATACTTTTGTTTCCTCAAATGGGCTCCCAAGGACCATAATAGAAGCTGTGGGAAACAACATTCTACTGATTTTTCTTCAGAATACTTTGGTACACTCCTACTGTCTTCTTGTCTGTTGCTAAAATCACTCTGTGTGATTATGAATATGCTGTTCATATGCACAATCTTATGTATACATATCAATTTGATTAGAATTTTAAAGAGAACGCTGATTTGAATGTACTTATTGACTATTTTCTTAATATATTTGTATAAATACACAAAATCTTATATTTGGTTTTGATGAGAAGTTATATACATATTAGCAATTCAAACTGTGATATTTGAGATATGCAAATTTCCAGATATTTACAAACTCTTCCAGTTTACCTACAGCATAGAGAACTATGCAGGAAGCGTTTTTCCCCCAAATTGTCTATAGATCAAGAGTTAATTATTAATGATATTCATAAGCAACTGTCATTGTGTAGCAGCTGTCATTGTGTATCAAACTAGCCAAAGTGGCTAACAAATCCACAAAATTCCTGTCTTATTTATATATGTAATCTGTGTAGTGGATTTAATTTTACAAAAACAGATTCCTGGGTGCCTTTATTTCTTCTTTGTAAGTGAAGAACTGTTTCTTTTTGAGCAGTTGCATACTTGTTACTTTTCTCTGTCCTGTGTCTCTGAAATTTACTGCTCAGCCATCCCTGAGCCTGAATTCTTCAAAATGCTTGAAACTGACAGTTCTGCTTGGAATATACATGATAGTGCAGATTTGATTAAAAAAATATAAAATCCTGCTAGGATTCATGCTTCCCAGCCTTAATAAGATAAAAACAAGAACCCTGGATTTACTGGCTCCCTTGAGGAAGTTCAGATCCTTTAAAGGCAAGGCTGCCTTTCAACTAGCCATTAGGCAAGGACCACCCCATCTCTGGCTTTGTGGTCAGGCTGTCAGATAACAAGGGTTGTAATGTTTATGGTTTCTCTTTGTAAGACTATTCCAACAGTTAACTGATGGCTTATAATGGAAAAAGCAAAAGTGAGGTCTTAATCAGCAGAACATAATGTCATGTTCATTAGCTTTGCTTTTTTTTTTTTCCTGTTTTTTGAAATAGGTTAGGAAATAAGCTACTTGGCAAAGCATACATTTAAGATCAGTGTTCAATTATTTTATTTCTATCCAGACACCTGAGATATCTCTTCTATACCTATAATCCTTCTGATGTTTTGAAGCAAGGAATTCTTTTATGTACCTAAACACGTCCTGAATTCTTTGAACTCTTGAGAAAGGAACAGACTTTGGGCACAATACCTGCAAAATGTTATGGAGACATCTCCACTGGTGGCAATAGGAATAACCATACCAAGAGAGAAACTGGATTCAATCTTGAAACTGGTTAAATAAACAGGCACAGGTGTCCTGCTTAGTAGAAATAAGCTGAATGATAAATAACCCTCTCTGCCTGAAAGAATACAAGAATATAAAGCGATTAATGATTTAAAAGAAGAGAGAATAGCAAGGAAAGTGTGGGAGAAGCAAAGGAAACATATAATTTTGTTTTAAGCCAAGAGTCCACATATACAGTAATTTCAAACTTGTCTAATTGGCTCTGATTAATGATTAATTATTTTGGGCTCACTCACAGCAGCTGTAAATACTTTCTTCTTCACAAGGATGTGGATTCTGCACCTGCTTTGTAAACAGTTTAGAAGGATCCCTTATGTCCTGGTTTTGGACGATATTAGGTTTTATCAATGGACAAGAGACGGATAGGGAAGGCAGCAATTTATTAAACGGTAGATATATGGGGGAATAAATGG
>VYZS01036486.1:15640-33912 GCA_013400695.1 Neodrepanis coruscans
TGTTTACATTCTTCAGACATTATGTCATGATCTAGACACGCTGTAATACAGCCTACTGCCACACTATTTGAATATGATTAAACTTTATTAGCTTTCTAATAGACTGCACTAGTCTCATAAATAACTTGATATATATAGCTATATTAATAATTACAGCATCAAATATGATTATATCCTCACATTGAAGTGTTAACAGTAACAAAGACATATAGAATTTTTTAAGAGTCTTTTGCTTCTTCAAGGAACATCCCTTTTTAATCCACAGATGACAAAGGCCAGGTTTCTTTTACCACCTTATTTAGATGAAATCTTCCTATGGGCAGTTCCTTACTTGTTCCTAAAAGAAATCTAAGTAACAAAATAGTTTAGATTTTTTTTAGTTTCCTAGCAGCAAACAACAACAACAAAGGAGTCATATGGCACAGCAACTGTAATAAGTAGTTTTGATGATCTGGTAGTTTAGGTTTTATGGAACAAAAATACCTGAGCACAGAATAAGCATTCTGTAAAAGCTCATGGCATATGGACTCTAAAATATGTTGTTATTCTCCTAATCTATATCTCTGAAATGAACATTTGGGTTTTTTCACTATAACCTCCAATTTAATATGCTACATGCTCTAGTTATTAATGCTTCTTTAAAACCTATCATGGAAAAAAAAGGTGTGGAGGGAAAACTGCTTTGAGGTGACGTGTTCGCCTCTTTATTCTTTTATGTCACTACTTGGCTTTAACGTCTATTTTCATTTGTTGTCTTGCTTGTTTTCATATGGGAATGATAAAAGTAGGGTGATGAAAACAATCCTGTTTTCTTTGAGAGGATTTTAGCCTTCTGAACTCCTGTACTACCCTACTAACTAAGGGGCACCCCTTGCCTTTCAAAAACTATGGTCTTTTCTTGCAGCTCCCTTTGTCTTCAGTGGAAGCCTGAGGCTGCAATTTGAACTCAGTCCTTCACACTGCACAAAAGCTCCAAATCAGCCAACTGGGTGCAAACATTACCTGCACAAGTGTGTTCACCTGGAGTTACAAATGACCTGTTGAGGCTGAGAAAAAGGATAATGCTAATGTCAGGTGAGGTGATTTGCAGTGACACAAACTCAGCTAGGTAACACTTGTTATCATGTATACACCAGTGTGGCATTTATTTGTCTCTGATGAATCATAGCTCTAGAGAATATCTCAGTAAATCAGTGATGCTTGCATAAGATAGAGAAATAATATTCTTCATAGTAGAAGAAAAGGTAACATGTGGCAAACATTTTAGGAAGTCATTACAGAATCTCTGAAGCAGCAGTGGAAATTGTGTATCGTGTCAAGTGCCATTTGTTCAGGACCCAATGCATTCCCAGCCTTTACCTGCATGCTGAAAATTCAGCCTCTGCTTGATTAATGATTTGAAAATATTTAAAACTGACAAGTAACTCGGACTTTATAGCAATATAACTCCACTAACCTTAAAAGTCCTACTTTTTAACTTATGAAGACCAAATTCTGAGTTCATCAATGTGAAAAGAAATACCAGAATGATAAGTGCACCGAGTCACTAACTCAGTAACTCAGTGAGTGACTAACACTAAGTCAATAAGAGGAAGAAAATGGTATTGTACCTCACCTTCCTCCCCACTATTTCCTGGGTACTCAGCCTATGGAAAAGGCAGAGTAAATACAATAACCACATACAAAGCTATAGGCTGGGGATCGAGTGGATGGAGAGTGGTCAAGCAGAGAGGAACTTGGGAGTACTGGCAGACAGGAAACTTAATATGAGCCAGCAGTGTGCCCAGGTGGCCAAGAAGGTCAATGGCATCCTGGTCTGTATGAGGAATAGTATGAACATGAAGTTATTCTTCCTCTATACTCAGCACTGCTGAGGCCATGCCCTGAGTACTGTGTCCAGTTCGGGCCCCTCAGTTTAAGAAAGATGTCGAGATGCTTGAACGTGTTCAGAGAAGGGCAACAAGGATGGTGAAGAGGCTGGAGCACAAGCCCTATAGAAGAGCAGCTGAGGGAGCTGGGTTTGTTTAGCCTGGAGAAGAGGAGGCTCAGGGGAGACCTCATTGCTCTCTACAAGTGCCTGACAGGAGGTTGTAGCCAGGTGGGGGTCAGTCTCTTCTCCCAGGCAGCTGGTCACAAAACAAGAGGACACAGTCTCAAGCTCCATCAGAGGAGATTTAGGCTAGATATTAGGAAAAGATTATTCACTGAAATGGTAATTTGCCATTGGAATGGGCTGTCTGGGGAGGTGGTAGAGTCACTGTCCTTGGGTGTGTTTAAGAGAACACTGACACTTAGTGTCACTGTTTAGATGATGGGTTGGTGTTGGATTATGGGTTGGACTCGATGACATCAAGGTCTCTTCCAACCTTGGACACTGTGATACTGTGAAATTTGCAGACTTGGTCTTTCAGTGTTTTATCACAAGAGTTACCCAGTTAGCAGTATATGAGTGCATGTCAATGTTTAGAAGACTCAAATATCTTTACTGGTAACCAGATCATAAAACTATATTTAGTAGATTGTCTAGAGCAAAAGTGATGGTAACTATAGCTAACTTATTTTAAAGACTGTCTTGAGAATGACAGTAGAAAACACTGTATAAAATATGGTGGTTAAAAAAAAGCAATGTAAATATTTTGTTATTGGGATCTTTTTTTGAAGATAACATAAATAAACAAAATGTATAGAGTAGGAATATATTCACAATAAATTAATAACAGATTTATTTTACCAGTCATAGTCCAATTCAAGATGAGGGCCAGTCTAAGAGGATTAGCTAAGTTAACATGGTAGAAGTCAAAAACCCCAGCAGACTGAATCTGTACAAGTGTGACATGCCTGAATGTGACAGAAGAGCTTACTAATATATACAGGTGACTAAATACATTGGAAAAAAACCTACTATTAGTATTTAGTTTCTCCTGCTATCATAGAACGTATTTTTCCTTATAATTTATGACCTTTGGTCCAACTCATTCTTGTTTACCTGAGTTCACTGAATCTTTGGATGAAGGAAGGAATTCCAAGGAAAAAAATTACTTGCCATTTTCTGAATACATCAAAATTGATCCAAAATGGTTTGCAAAAGGAAAGGAAGTAATGAAAGTTTCTGGCAGGAGAAACAGATGTATGTGACAAAAAATTTTTAGACAGGAGCTTTTGTGTGCTGCTAAAATGAAGTGAGTTTTCATGTTTCTAAGGGAGGAAAAGATAAAGCTTCTCTAAGAAAGGCTGAGTTGACACAGGTTACAGTGATCACTCAGAGTTCATAATCTGCTTTTTCCTTTGCATTTTACAAAATGCCTTTGAGGGATTAAGAAGCTACTGAATGCAATGTAAATCTGTGAATACACATAATGTGAATGCAAATGGCAGTTTGCTACTCTGCTAATTAGAGAACACCTGGAACTGATCTTTCTAAATCGTAATGGAAAATAGTGTTATAGTACAAATTCTGCTTTGAAATGCAGATTTATTTTTGTGGTATACTTGCATATCCTAAAAAACTTATTATGGTCTTTTAATCACTTCAAATATTAAACCCAAGAGAGACTAAAGAAAATACTCCTGATTAAGTTTCAGCAATAGCTAGACTCTGCCATCTTTTTTGTTGTAAACAGAATTCAAAATGAATTTTAGATATCTTAAGTCATTTGTATTTTGACTATTACTTTCTCCACTTCATAAAGTGTATCTTTACTCTGGAAACACT
Source organism: Neodrepanis coruscans (assembly GCA_013400695.1). Lineage (NCBI taxonomy): Eukaryota > Metazoa > Chordata > Aves > Passeriformes > Philepittidae > Neodrepanis > Neodrepanis coruscans. Next base: position 19,353 of record VYZS01036486.1, read on the forward strand.
TATATATGTTTTATACAATGAAGCCAACAAAACTGACAACTATAAAAGTAAATGAGTGTGAGTCTTGGCAAAAAAATGGGACAATACTCTGTAGATTAATTCTCATTTGATGTGGTGTTCTGCAGTGTTCTGTTTGGATTTTTAATTGTTCTTTGCAAGATCTTCCAATTTAGAAAAACAATTCATGTTGACCTACTGTGTCCGTTTTTGGAAACTGTTAATCAGATGAGATTTAGCTTCTTTTTTATAGCATTAAGAATCAGCCTCCTAGGGAAAAAAAATTAATTAGGCATTTTCATTGAGTTTTTTTAAGGACATTTTTACTCTTCCAGTAGCTCAGGGAGGTGGCTTGCACACAACATTTTGAGTATCATTTTGTTATGTACAGTGTAAACAATCTGTCAGAGAGGAAGGGCAGTTGGATATCTGCAGAAGATTGGTTAATAGTACTGATTTTTTTTTTCCCCAAAAAATTTTCCCACTGCAATTTCATTGTGGAAAAGGGTTTTTTTTGAACAGATTTTTTCAAATGTTTTTTATTTCAAAACAGTTTGAAAAAAAAATCTATTTTTTTAATACCTCCATTAATCCTGTTCTTTTATGCTATAAAGAATGTGAGAAAATAATTTTAATTCCATCAGAAATGTGTTAAAATCTAACTAAAATATATTTTACTACATGTGTGCAGGCAAAACAATATGTTTCAAAATGAAAGTAAAAGTGAAAAGTTTGAGAATTTTAAACATTTTCTACAAGAAAACTTAAAGACTTTCTAAATATAAACAGAAGTTTAATATTTAAAAGAAAATATTATCTGATTTTTTAAAAATAAATAATGAGCTGATAAAACGGGATATGCGTTTCAAACCGAGATAAAATGCTGTGGTGTGTTGACAGCACATGCCCACAAAGCCACTCTATCACTGCTTTTCTCAGCTGGACATGGGAGAGAAAAAGATAATGAAAAACCCGTGAGTTGAGATGAGGACAGGAGGAGAACATTCACCAATTATTGTCATGTATAAAACAGGTTAAACTCAGGAAAAAAATTAATCTATTACCAAATAAATCAGAGCAGGATAATGAGATATTAAAAAAAATAAATCTCAAAAACGTCTTCCTCCCATCTCTCCATTCTTCACAGACCCAACTTTACCTCTGAATTCTTTATCTCTTCCACCGCAGAGGCACAGGGGGACACGGAATGGGGGTTGTGGTCAATTCATCACACAATGACTGCTGTTCCTTCCTCCTCAGAGGGAGAACTGTTTATACTCTTCCCTTGATCAAACATGGAGTCTCTCCCATGGGAGAAAACCACTCCATGAACTTCTCCAACTTGAGTCCTTCCTACAGGCTGCATTTACTCATTAACTTCTCCATTATGGGTCCCTCCCATGGGTTATAATCTTTCAGGAACAGGCTAATCCAGCATGGGTCCCCTATGGGGTCACAAGTCCTGGCAGCAAACCTGCTCCAGTATGGGCTTCTCTCTCGACAGGGCCACAGGTCCTGCCAGGAACCTGCTCCAGTAATTCTTGAGGAAGAAAGAAATGGAGTTTTGTGGAACCTGAAAATTTGTGACCTTGGAATCAGAGAGTTCATTTCCTTATAATTTCCTTTTGAAAATAAGTCTCTGTGGAAAACTTTGCCAAGAAATACTTCAATAAATTGCTGAGAAAGAGAAAAGCTGCACAAGACTCATGCTTCTTTCTTATTAATATCATAATAAATCTGATAAGAAATTCATACCTGAACTCCATTGTGTGGGATGACTTGTATTGAGACAAATTTTTATTTTGTTCTCTAGTGGAATGCAAGCCAAAAGATCCTCTCATCTGCTGTAATATGCAACACAAGATGTACATTACAAATCTGAAGTGGTCCAAGAGAGTAAGGATTTTCCCATATTTGGGATGATGGAGGGGAGAAGAAAGCTGTTGTGCGGCATGGGCAGGTATTTTAGAAAAGGGGAGGTGTCTTTCTTCCATAAGCATTTTTATCATAGATGTTGTTAGGGTCTGAATCTTTCCAATAGGAATGTAATAGGCAGCTTTTCACTTCACCATGTAAGTTGAATATATTTATTCTTGTATAATTTAAAGTCCTTATGTTCCTTGTGACAAAATAAATCTGAACTCTGACACTCTCTTGTTTGTCCCTCTGGTATATTCACATCTGGAGCAACTCTGCAATTAGATTATTATCTTCTATTAAGATACAAGTTTTGATTCCATCATTATCTCAAATTAATTAAATGAAAAGACTTTTAATCATCATATTCATCAAACTGTAGGATCATGATGTTTTTCTTGATCCTTAAATTTGCTTTTGTCTTAATTGTCAGGCAGGAATTTTTTAAGCAGAGCTGTACAGTCGTTGGTAAAACTTGCATTGTTACCTCTGAAATAATTTTATGACTTGCTGACAGTCCCCGTTCTAGTTTAGGTGGGATTGGTTTTACAACTGGCTTTTAAGGACATATGCTTTCTCTAAGTGATAAGTCTATTTTCATTTTTCCCCCCAATCTCTCTTATTTTTCTTCTCATGTATTGTATGAAAACTTCATTTTCAGTTATATTTTCTTAGTCTGTCATTACATTTTTAATCTGCATGTACATTTTTAAGATCCTCTTTCATTCTGTCTGAGCTATACTATGTTGATTGGAGCACCAATAAAGGGGCAGGATTGATGGATTGATGCTGCATTTGGCTTAGTAGAAAATTAGAAGATGTTAAAACAGCTGAAAAGGTGCTCCAATTTTGGGCATAGTAATAAGAAAGAAAAATGGAATCCTATAAAGGGAAGTACAGAACAAAAGAGAAGCTGACACATGAAGTTAACAGACCATTAGTTGTGTATGGAGGAATGTCAACAAATGATATACACAAGACATGATATACACAAATTAGACATGTGCCTTGATATGCATTGTGAAAAATGTAAAGCTGTAGAGGATTCTGAGAGCAGAAAAGACTGTCAGACTGGAGGGCATTTTCAGACTTGTTCCTTTCTGAGAATTAATCATCTTTTATGAGACATTACTCTAGGACTGTTTTTTCAACCTAACCTTTGTCCAAATTTTCTGAACTCTTAAAAATACAGCAAATAGAAGTAACCAGTTCTCCTTTTGTGCCATTACAGTAATATCACCAAAGAAAGTACAAGAAAACTCAACAATTTTTTTATGCCAATAGGATAGAATGCAAGATTTTTTCCTCAGTTTAGATTGCTGTTAGTAGTATCTGCTCTATTTCCATGTATTAGTCTGTTTCCCCGTGTTACTCATGCTACTTGTCCTTGGTGTTCAAAAATAATTTTCACTGATATTGAGAGACGAACTAAAAATACTTAATAAGAGCTGGTACTATTGGTATCTGCATCTGCTGCCACCTTTTGTTCTGGATGCCTATTTTTTGTCTCTTTGATATTTGCTTTAGTCCTTGTCTTTTTATACAGTGTATATGATTCTTAATGTATGGGTACAAGCTACAGCTGCTTACTGATTTTGGTATTTCATTGCTTAAAATCTAATAAGATCTTGTCAGGTAAGAGAAGAGTAACAATCACAGCATGTTTATGGCTCTGTATGAACACCATACAGCACAGGTCATGGGGTGTTCAACAGCTGGTGAGAGAGAGATTATATTTGTATCACGGTGATCTCAGAGCTGTCTGGATGTACCTTATGCACCTTTGTGTAGCCATTACTTCTTACAAATTCATAGCAATGCATTTATTTTTTAGATTCACATTATATGTCTAGGACCTATTGATATTTTTCCTTATCCCCTGTCCTGTCCCATTCGATGTATACGATCTGATTCACATGGGCATGTTAACTTCACTGCTGTACACGTTCTCCTCACCAGACAAAAGCCTCTCTGCAGAGAAAAGGGAGATTGAATGATAAGTACTTCTTTGAAGTGAATCAGCTTGTGTTTATTGGGTAACTTTACTGCTGAAACATGAATAGAAATAGGTGAATTACTGAGACCCTGGGGTTAAACACAGGTGTCAGAGAATGGAAGTTTTATCAGGGAGCTGCACTGTTAGTTAGGTTTCCTCTATATGAGCCTGACCCCAAAAGGTCAAAGAGAGAAGATCTATAGAGTTTGGGCATTGTACTTAAGAAAGAGACTGGTTAATAGCATTGAATTTTCAAGGAAGGAGATGTAATGCATTCAGAGACAATATTTTAGAGCTTTGGTTGGGAAAGCTTTGCAGTCTGCAAAGCATCTTGATATTAATGGTTTCAGTGTGTTGAAAGGGGAAGTACAACGCCAACCACCACAAAAATAACTGAGGATGACCCTAGAAAATTATTTAAAATGTTTGTTATTCCTTTTATGGCTAATGTCAGCCACACCTTTACTGTATAAATGTCATAGACAAGGAGGAATGTTCAATACTTGTCAGTTAGGTCTGTGAGAAAGTACTGAACAGAGGACAGAAGATAATGTGCGTGCCTACAGAGTCTATGAAAGTCTATATTTTCCAGAGAGTAGCTCTACTGTGTAAGTTAGATCAAGACAAAATCTGTGAATCATTTAAATTCTTTGCTTGGGAACAAACCGCTATATAAAAACAGAAAAAAAGAAAAAAATTAAGAGTTGATCAGAGCTGCATTATGCATTATTGGCTTTGTTCTAGCAAAACACAGGTTCTTTTTTCTACTATGGCAACTATTCTCTGTTTTGGTCTTCTGTGGTTTGGGTTGTTATGGTTTTGAGTTCTTTTTTTTTTTTTTTGTTTTGGGTTTTTTTTTTTTGTGTTTTTTTTTTTACCCCTCCATCATCCTGATGAGGCTTTTCAAGCCACTGCTGACTGCAGCTACCTGAGCAGCATGGTGATGTGGTTTGTCTGCAGCTTTAACTCTTTGATGGCACTGGCCACAGGGTCCCCCTGGNGTTTGGTTTTTTTTGTTTGAGTTTTTTTTTTTAACCCCCAAAAAGCTGTAGTGCACAACTTTTGCACAATGGGTTGCATTTATCCCGCTGCTTTTCTGAACTAAATTGGCTTTTGAGGACAGTAACTGCTGTGCAGCATGGACTTCTAAACAAGGAATGACCTATTTTCTTGCTTCTATGTATGTTCATTTCTACTTCCTTAATATTGCCTAGAGCCACAAAAAGAGACTTATGGAGTAAGCTGTTAGGAATTAGGTATCACTCCTGAGACGGAGTAGCCACCTTGTCATTTTATTATTGCTTTTTTACTTAACACATGGGGCGAACACTTTCCACTGCTGAAGCCTTGCTTTTAGACCAAGAATCCTCTTTCCATTTTGTGCTGCTTAGGTTAAACATTGTTAAAGGAATGAAGATGAAAATGCACTGTATTAGCTTTCTTATATGTCAACATTTAGTGGTGCTGGGGACATTTAAATTTACCTTCTGGGATATGCTGTTTGTGTTCTCTCGTTTGGTTAAGGTAGCAGAGAAAGGGAAATGAAACTAATGTGTCGGAAATGAGATTGTGGACTGTTTTCGTAAGAACTGTGAGCAAGGCAGGGTAAAAACTCAAAGGCATACAAATAAATTAATACATTTATGAGGCTGAGATGATAAAGCCCATATCACAATTTATGACTTGGGGATATGAATACAGATGCTGTAGAAAAATAAGTGTAAGCATTTATTTAGAAAAAGCCTAGATCAAAGGAAATGTATTCTGGATCAGATTCTCACAGCCAATCTGTATCTTTGCTCTGTTTTGGAGATGGAATCTCACATTCACTCAGCCTCCCTTTACAGCTGGATTGCAGTAGCTCTGCAGCACAGAGGAGCCAGGATTTGTGTAGACCTGGCTCCTTGAGCCTGGAGAGCCAATAATAAGTATAATGTTGGCATGAGAAAGAAGTATTTGGGGATTATTTTGAAGACTAAAGATCTCACAGTTTCAATATTGTTATGCAACATAACCCAGTTTGGTTGGTTTAAATAATAGCTTATATTTGAACAAATAGAACATAAATAAAAAGGAAACACAATGGAACAACCATTTAATAAGAAACATAAGTGTAAGAAATCTTTGTTGTCCTTCTGCTCCCATAATTTTATGCTACAGCAGGACACAAAGAAATCAAAATTAACTATTATGTACCATAAATACACAGAAAATCAGAACATTTCTTATACAAAAGAAAACATTTTTTTCTGTAGCTACCTTTAGTTTACCTTTATTGTGTTTGGAGTACAATTAAAAAGTTCCTGAACAACTCCCGTGCTCACACTTCAGGACTGCATCTTTATCAACTATTTATATGCCATATTTTTACACTGAATAAATAATGCAGGTCTTTTCAACCTGTGTTTTGAAATGCAACACTTTTTTACTTTACAAAATCCTAAACTAGTAGATTTAAAAGAAATGTCCTGCTTTGAGAGGAAATGTCCTTATCAGTTGAAGTAATGGTCTCTACAGATTTGATTGAAAATGATATATAGAGTTGGAAGTAAACTGAAAGTGATGCTAAATTAGTATAAATTGCAAGCAATTATACTTTAAAGTTGTTGTGGGTTGAAGCTAAAACTGGTCTTTTTTCCTTTTCCCCCCCCCCCGGCGGGCGGGGCTGCCCCATCCCCAGGCCGGTGTGAGTGGGGAGCCGCCCCACCCCTGGGCGCGGCAGGCGGAGGGGCCACCTCCGCCCCACCCCCGGGCTGCTAACATTGCCAGGCGCCGCTAGCCCCGGCCCAGCTCGGCGCTGCGCATGGGCAGCGGTGTCTCCCGCACACATGAAATGGACGGGGCTGTTGGTGGACCTCGCACAGCCAGGGGGCCACTGCGGTGGGCGGCCAGGGTTGGTGCGGCTTGGGCTGGCCCGGTGGTGGTGTCGGGACCCCCGGGACGCCAGGCGGGGCCACGGGGAACCCGCACTTCTGGTCCAGGCTTGGCGCTCCGTGCATGCGCACAGAGCCTCTTACTAGGGGAGGTTCCTGGGCGCTCACTGTCCAATCAAAGAGATGGTTCATGCCCGGGGTCGCCTGCGCATGTGCAAAGATTGGTCCCCTATAAAAAGGCGTGTGAGGCGGCCATTTTCTCTCTTTCTTCGCCGGAGCTAGTCAGGGTAACATCTCTGCTTGCCTCCGCGCCGAGTTTGGCCCTTGCACGCGGGCCAATTGGCAACTCCAGTGGCAGCGGCACAGATTGAGGACCACATCTTTCCATCAGCAGTGGTATTCCTTCCCGGGGAAAGGGGGGTGGGCGTTCGCGGTTTTTTCTAATTGTCCCAGTGCCTTTTCAGGAGCCCGGCAGAAACCTAGCGCTACCCTAGAGTTCTCCTAATCGGCCGCGGGACCCGGAAGAACTGAGGTTGCGGTTTTTCTGATTTTGCTGGTGCCTTTTCGGGAGCCCTGGCAGACAACCTGGCGCTACTCTCGAGTTCTCCTAATCGGCCGTGGGACCCAGAAGAGCTTAATTTGTCTGTCTTTGCGCTTTATTGTCGGTTTTCTGTGTGTGTAAAATAAACCTTGTTATTTGTTTGTTTTCTTTTTTTGTGTGTGTGTGTCTTCTCTCGGACCTCTCTTGTCAGTACCACGCTTCCTAGTGGTAAAACCATGACAAAAGTAAATCAAATTAAAGTAATTCACTTGGATACAAGTGAGCAATGACTAAGATCTTAGGTTACAGATTGCAAATTTAGACCAAAAGTTATGAGAAATAGTCACTGTTTTCATTTTGCATGTATAACTTTCTGGTGAGTCACATGCTGAAATTTGTGATTTGAGTTCAGTTTTTAATGGCAGGTATTTGTAGTGACATTACTGTAAACTGTAAAGCATTTTAAACCATTTATCATAGCTCAGAAAGATGCAGATGTATTCGTCCCCAAAGTCTCAGAGTATTTTTACTCTTTCACTCTTCCAGAAATATACAAAAATATGCAGAAATATACTATTGTATTGGTGTAGGTGGCAAGTTTTGGTAGTGGGAAGAGGTGACCTGTGTGGGAGGATGTCAGGGACTGCTCCATGATGGACACAAGCTGGCTCCAGAACAGACCCTCTGCAGAACACAGCTGAGCCTATTGCTGAAGTTCGGGGTGTCTCTGGGAAAACATATTTAAGAAAAGTCAGAAATCATCAGTCAGAGAGAAATGGGAGGAGGCAGTGGGAGAAGAGCAAGCAATAGCGAAGCTAGCACCAAGGTCAGAGTAGGAAAACTCCAGATCAAGCTCCTCAAAGCACAAGGATGATCCATTCCAACATACTGGAAATCAAGTGCAGTGGAAGAATAAGGTACTTTTCACAGCTCTTTCCTCATAAGATCTGCTTATAAGTAACTCTGTCAAGTGGCAGAGCAGTGCCATCACTTGCTCAGTGGTACATCATTGAGGAAGTGATGAACTATTCATCTGAATAAAATCAAGTTTGTAAAATCACAATACAGAAGCAATTATATGGGAAACTTAAATGCTCTCTTAACTTCCTTTAAGTGTAGAGAAGATGGAGTCACTCTTCTCAGAAATGCACAATGAGAGGACAAGATACAACAGATGAGAGCTTCAACAACGGAAATTCCAATGGGATCTAAGGGAAAGATCAGACCAGTTTGCACAGAGAAGTTGTGGTGTCTCTGTCCTTGGAGTCACCTGAACCTCAACTGGATTGGACTCTGAACAACCTCATCTAACTTTAAAGTCAATCCTGCTTTGCATAGGATGTTGGATGACACAACCCCAGAGATCCCTTTTAAATCAAATTATTTAGTGGTACTGTGACATCTGGCTCTGTGTGGTCACTGAACAGCCTGTAACTCATCCACAGGAGTGCAGGCAGGAATGAGGAAAATGTTTACACCCTGACAGGCAGGTACTACCTGATTCCCGTTCAGCAATACCTCTCAGGAATGGGAGAATGACTGTGAGGACGAAAGATATACTTTTCAGAAAAAAGAGAAACTTTTCTGAGGTAGAGGAACTAGGCAGATAGTTTTGCTTTGGTTTGTGACAATAGGAATTAATTTGGAAGTATTGTCAATAAATACTTCTGTAAGTAATTAGCTCATTAAAAGTTTATCATTATTGATTTTTTATTGAATCAAAGAGTGAAATAATATGTAATATGAAACTGCTGAATCCTATTTGTAATATAAAATCATGCTTGGTGACAAAGATTTCCTTTTTTTTTAATATTTTGCTAATTTATTCTTAAATTATTGCAATAAATGCTTAAACACAAATATAACAAATTTAGCAAGTTGTACTATCTAAGTCCAATGACATAATTTTGAAGTAGTTGTTTTACAGCCCAAATGCTATATTGAGAACAGTCGTACTCTGTTTCACAGGAAAACCACTTTATATGCTTATATATACTTAAGCAGAGCTCTGTGCAAATATCACCTGATTAAGAATTTGTTAGGTTTTTTCCAAGAGCATTCTGCTTATATTGTTTTAATACCCTTTTAATGAAAGAGAATTAAATACTGAAAGAATTAATACTGAAAGCACACATGCTGGAAAATATTATGTTCTAAGAAATGGCAAAAACTCACTTCTGAAAATACAAATATTGTTATTCTTCCCTAAGTAAAAACCCAGCACTCATTTTGTGCTTATTTTTTTTTTTTAGTAGAATGATAAGATCTCAAGATCATAGGATTAAAGAATTCATTAGTGAGGCAAGTGTCTAGAATGGATAATATAAATAGTCTACATTGGCTACTTCAAAGTATGGCCACAGTCACAAATGCTGACTTGGATTTTTTAATGGCCTGCTCCTAAATGCTAATAGCTAAAAAAAATATCTTTCATGTCAATCTGTAGCAGAGAAAAACAGAGAAGCATAAGTACTAAGGGACCAAAGTAAATCATATCAATCAACCCCTCCTCAGAGTGGGCCCAGGCTTGTAACATGTGCTGTACATTTAATGAGTTTTGGGTAGATATAATCTGATCCATAACTCCATGTAAAATAGCACTGTATCATAGCACGGAAGTCTAAATGTTCTTCAGAATTGAGAGTGTACATTTGACTAACCTAAACAGCAGTGTGCATCTTGCTTATTTTTTCATGAAGTGATATCCTTTCTGTAAAGTATACAAAGGAAAATGTAGAAGACCTTTGCTACAGATTTAGCTTAGAAATCTACAATTTTGCTTAAGAACAACTTTGTTCATGTTTTATTTGAAATTACGGAGCAAAAGGGTATTATGAAAAGAGGGTCACACGGTGCTCAGCTAAGTTTGCTGAATCTAGTGAGAAGTGTTACTCTCTTTATACTTCTTACAAAACTGTCTGAGGAGAGAATTGTGTGGGAAAAAGTACAAGAGATTGGGCCCATCCAGCATATATAACGATAATGGATTATACGCAGTTGACTTCAGCTGAAGTTGCAAGTTCTGACGCAAAGAGTAAATGGAAGAGAAGGAAGGTAAACAAGGGAGAAAGAGAATAAATATTTACATCCTGTTCTATGTTAACAATGCTTCAAACACCATGGAAAAATAGAGGAAGATAATGCAACCTTCCCACAGTTCTAACTATGTATATAAGTCTGAATTTAAATATGTGTAGTATATTTTTGCAAGACCATCAAATTTTTCAGTTACCCTAAAACTATTTTTTTTCTCCTGTGTAAAGATTTATTTCTACTTTACAAAAGAAACTCACAACATATTTTTTGGTTCACGAATAACTAGACTTATGCTAAAATAAGTCTAGTTTCTTACATAATGGCTGTTCTCTGAAATGTATTCCCTGCAGCTTTGTGCATTTCTTATTCTCCCAGGTGCTTTGAGATTCTGCCATCTCTCTGTACAGAAAAGAGAAAGCATGTTATAAGAGTGCATTAAAAAAAATACATGGCAGTTTGGCATATGTTGCTTTTACCATATGACTAACATTTTTACACCAATATGTAGAGTGAAAGTGTCTATCAGAGAAAATGGAAGAAAAAAACCTCTGGTTTCTCAATTTTTCATTTGTAAAGGATCCATTTTAGATCCTGTTGAAATCAAAAGATTTTTGGACAGTACTTGATGTGAAGGTGAAATGGATTGAGATTTTCAGTAGGACTCTGCAAGGTTTTTTGAAAGGCAGAACTCCTTCACAATGAAGGTCCCGGGCTGAGACTCAGAATAGGACAGAAAAGTGTGTAAGCAGAGTGGGATTTTGTTGTTTTCAGTTCTGCCAGTTTGCTATCTGGCCTTGGACATATCACTTAGTTTCATTGTATTATTGAAAATTTTTGTAAGTAGGAACAGCTTCCATACTCTTTTATGTACCGTAACTAATCCATCAGTACCGAACTTGAACTTGTTTGTGGTCTTGTAGTATCCTGTGTTAATTCTGTTTGTCATGAGCCTTACTTTGACTGTAAAAGGTATTCTAAAACAGTGCTCCTTATGTCTTCTGTTTCCTGCAGCTTATCAGAGATAGTTCCTTCTGTTGAGCCATTTCCTGTTACTGCTAGAAGTGAACTCTACTCTCATCCTCAGAGATCCTGGAAACATTACTGTCCAAAAAACGGATGAGGAGGATAAGCATTAACAGGTACATCAAAGCCTTGGCTTTTCCCATCTGTTGTACTCTGTCTTTAGACTTCTGGGTATATATATATATATATATATATTTTAATACCACCAGAGCAACACTTATAGAAAGGCCTATATTTTAATAGGTTATAAAACTTTTGATGCTGCTCAAGTTGTTCTGCATTCTTGCAAATGCCATCAGACACTCAAATCAGAAGATTGTGCACAAACACATGCACTGAACCTGCTTGTTCATATCTGTATTCGGTCTGCCTGAGATGGAGTTCATTTCCCCAGAAGTCACAACTTGGTAAATTCCCTGGGGCACCAGTCTGTCATTTTCACTGTTTGAAATATAATAAATGTTTCTCTGGCAAAATTTTATTGTTTTTCACTGTATGTAATAAATTATATTACTCCATGTAAGCTTTCCAAACAATTTCATTTCAAATTTGCTATCATTTTCCATAGAAAATGATAGAAGTAGTTATTAGTCTGTGAGCATCTGTTAATGCTGCTACATATAAAATCCACATTAACAACTTCCACTTTTGGTTTTTTTCCTAGCATTTCTAACTTTTGAAGCATCTGCTTATTTTTCTCCATGTCAACTGATCCGTTGAAATAGAGAGAGGTGAGCAAGCAGCTTGAGACTTCGGTTTGAAATATGTTAAATAGGAAAAGCTCAAAGGGGAAATATCTGCTGAAGTGAAAATGTCTGTGCAGGGTTGGAAGGCAGGATTTAAAGGCTGAAGAATAGGAGAAAGAAGCTTTCAGGGTATTTAAAATATAGTCTAGGTGATTTTTGTAGTTCTCTTAGGTTGTTCAAGCTCAATACCTGGGTCAGACAGCTAAACAATGTTGTCCAGATTCCTTTTCCTGCATTTGTGTCTGTGTTACTTCTGACTTGGAAGCAAACATGTCCTCAGTTGCATATTATCCAGTTAGCCTCAGAGCTATCATTAATTTATAGCTGAGGCACATAAGGGAGAAACCAGGAGATAATCTTTTATAAAAAAAATCAAACTGACTACAGTTTTAATCAAATCTGTTACACTTCAGAGCATCTATACATCAAGCAGTCCCATTGTATCTTATCATTCACCTAAATCTAAAAAGGGGCTGTACAAAAGATGAGCATGCTAGTCTGTGTGAATTCTCACACTCTGTCCACAGTAGCAAAGGTTCACTGAATATACACAGAGGAGAAAATACTACTTTTTATTCAGTCCTTGACATATGAAACAAGTAGTTACTCTTCTGTATTCAAGATTATGAATCCTTGTAATATGATTCTGGAAGAAACTCTATACCAGATTCTGAGGCAAAAGTTTTATTTTTACATAAACAAAATAAAGGAAAAGAAGAAGAAAAGAGAAGAGAAAAGAAAGAAAAGAAGGAAAACACCCAACCCTAAAGTCTCCGAGGCTGGCCCTAGCCAGATGTTTTAATTTCAGAGGATTGATTTTTGAAGGATACCAATTTCTTTGTCATTGTCAGTAGGGTGACAGCACAATGACAGCTTTCCTGGTCAGAGGACAAAGATTGTCACGGAATCTGCTGAGAAAAACAAGACCAAAAAAAAAAAAATGACATGGCTGGAGAACTAATTCCTTTCCTCCTTTAACAGGAGGAAAACAAGAATATTTACATCCAGATGAAGTCATGGGTAGTGTCATAAATAAGGAAATAAAATACATTGTCTTCAAGACAAGAAAATCATCAACCCACCTCTTAGTCAAGAAATCACCTCAGTATCTTTAAGCCTAAGGTCCCTGAACATATGAAAAAATCAAATATCTTTAGCAAAAGAGGGGTGCAAAATATTTGAGCTTGTCCTAGATTGCCTTTAATGTGTTTTAGCTACCTTTTCTTTGGGAGTTAAAAAATTCCAGTGATTCTATCTGGCTTGTTTAGAGATAAGATGAACCAGTTGTGCAGAAAAAATCCACAACTGACAAAGGTAATATCAAATCCCATAAGTAGCAGTACCTGCAGTCTGTGGGCTGTGAGGCCTTTCCTAGATATTATCAGAAGTCATTAGATTAGCTGAGATTGGCAAGAAGAGAACATATGTTTCCCACCTGTATTTCTTTTGAAGTGATGTCTATAGAGGATTGCAGATCATTAATTTTTTAGAAATTCATACTCTATGCAAAAAAATTAAGAAAACTGGAAGTTCTGCTTATATTAAAGAAAAATAAATAGGCAGGCTACTGTGACACAATGCACATATTCAGGAAACCAAAAAAAAATTATTTACTGAGCACCTGAGATCAAAATGAGTTCAAAATATGTTGAAATTCCAATAATTTATAATACTTATAATACTATCAGCTAGTTGGTGCTTGTCTCCTGCAGCATAATTACCAAGGCAAGGAGTAGAGACTTTACAGACAAGAGGCAGAGAATGCATATGAGGAGCTAGGGTCTGGGGGAAGATTGCAAGAAAATTTCTGGTAGCAGAGCAAAAAGCTCAGGGAGGACTTTGTTGGGGAAGGTGAAGGAAGGGTAGAAAAGTTCAGGGAAAGCCTTCCTGAGGAGCACTGGCTCAGGAAAGCCTGCAGGAAGATTGTGAGGCAGAGTTTGAAATGATTCAGAGATGGACGGATGGACCTATACGTACAGTGTTCCCAGGTTTCATGGTCTCGCCTCATTGTCCCAAAGTCTGAGACATCCTGCAGACCTGAGTGTTAGGAACTGTCAGACTGCAGGAGAATGTAGAAGGCAACAAGGTCATGAAATGTAGCTTGGAGGGGATCATTGTGATGAACTACAAATGAACACTGCAGTAGGTTATAGATGTAATAAGAGAGAACAGAGATGTAATAAGTTTACCTATAACCAAGAGAAGGTATTAATTTTGACCCTACTTTTTATTTATGTTCAAAGGGATTATGTTGCAAGGAGAAGTATTTAGGAGAGGTATTGCCACTTTGCCGGGGCCAACTCAGTAAGGCAGCCTACCCTGGGAACTCCTTTCTTCTGTAGTAATTACTCATGTTTGACAGTGGCAGGAGGAAGGGAGTCTGATACAAGTGCTCATATGCCTTTGCAGCATGAGAGGAGGGTGATATCAT
>VYZS01036486.1:45104-57528 GCA_013400695.1 Neodrepanis coruscans
TACCAGTGAAACAGATGTTCCTCACTTATATTGCATGTATATAAGTGCAGGAAAACAACTCATTACCACTATTTATTAAGAGAATGTGAATGGTCTGAATGTGGAAACAACCATAGCATAGCAGTAATAATCAAATATTTTGGAAGGGTTAATAAAAATAAGCATTCTTTACTTTTCAAAATCTGATGTATGTCTGAAGACGTGAATTTCACAAAAAGCACTAATTACTTTAAGTAGTNTAAAAAATGTGGGGGGGTTTTATCATTCATAGATTGCAAAGCAAAATCTGCATATGCACAACAGGATTTTGGTCAAATGGGCTTGCACAAATGATCTCTCAGAAGTCTGAGTGTTTAGCCCCTTACTAGAGGTCATATGAAGGGTGTATCAGAAGCCTGAGCTTTTTAACAGAATCCCCACTTACTCTGATGGCTAATGGAAACGAGAAATGAATGAATAATTTCTGTCTTTGTTATTTGGTATGTCAAGAAATGCAATAAGTCCTCTCGTTATTTCTGTTACAGCGTTTGGGACAATGTTTTTTTCCTGGTGGCATGTTCACAGGTCTGGTGTCAGGAGATCAATGAGCTAGGATTTATGAACATTGAATATTGAATATTTTCTGTTTGCGCTTCTGCAAAAGTTTTTCTGATACACCATCAAAACTGCTGTTGTGTTTCAGGAGGAGGGCAACATCATCTGATGCAGCTGCTGCCTTCAAGTCTCTTCAGATTAAATCACATTAATTTACTGCGGTATCATTATAAAGCCATTCATGGATGCTTGTATACTCAGAAATCACATTTACCAGCTAACTGAATAGATGAATGTAGAGGAAATTACAACTTTCTTCTCTGAAATCATAGGCCTCTTCCACTTGAACAACAAGAGAATTTCTACTAGCTGAGGGCTGCTAGAAGGCATGCACTGGAGCTCCATCATTTTTATGATGCCTCAAACAATGTAAAATACGCTGTTGTAAAATTTTATTAAAAATTTTATCCTTGGAAGAGATTCCTACCGAAGTATCATCACATTATCACAAAGAAGATGGACTACAGTGAACACCGTAAATAAACAATAGAGAATAAAGAAGAAGGTTTGAAGGAAGGTTAAAATTGCCAAATATATATGATTTCAGTAAAATGGGATTGCAGGATCACATGATTGTTCTCTCCATTTATCTGAAGGCCTTCAGGAGTAAAAGATTTTATCTACGTAGTACAGGGAGAGTACATATGGGAAAAAGTAGATAACATAAAAAACTCCACAATACCACCGAAATGGAGTTCAAATGTTGAGATGTTTTTTTCCTGACAGCAAACCTTCATCTAACAGAAAAAAATCTACTACAATGTCTTTAATGAGACATAGACTGTGCAAAAAAGTTTAGGAAACATCTGTTTTTCTACTCATGATAGTGTTTTGTTCAGTAATTCTGAAGAAACATTGAAATATTTTCACAATTGTTATTCAGGACTTTGAAAACAAGACTGGATAAAGCACTAAAAATAGTAGGGATAGATAACATACTGTCAAGTGTACTGCATTATGTGACTTAATACATCTATTCCACTATTGATTTCCATTGAGCTATGATTTCTCACTGAATTTGAGTTATTTTGTATTTTTTGAGGTCTCACATTACTTCAGTGGGAAGACAGCTGAAACTTGCAATTAAGACTTTTACTCAGTTATTTTGGCTGTGTTAAGTTCAAATATTGAACTGTGATTCAAATAATGAACTGAGAAAAGCACAGGGATGCTTGATAAATTCTGTGAAATACAATGTGCATATTCAGTCTTGCTTTACTTCCTGGTCAGTCAGAAGCAATCAGAAGTCCCATTGTTCTAGTGCGACAACTCTCTGGGACAGGAAGGGCTTAAAACGTGCACAGATGGTTTGAGATTTCTGAAACTGTCCTCAAGAATAAGTTAACTGGTAGAAATCTGTTAAATCATTGATTGAGTATTATAAACAAATATATAGGATGGTTAATACAGTATTTTTTTAAATACTTTATTTCATTATCTCTACAATACACCAAGTATGTGTCCTTAAGTGCTACTGCCTAATATCACAGAATAGTTTGGATTGCAAAGGTTCTTTTAAGGTCATCTAGTCCAACTCCCATGCAATGATATTTTCAACAAGATCAAGTTGCTTAGAGCCTCATCCAACTTGACTTGTTCCAGGGATGAGGCATCCACCTCTCTGGACACCCTGTTTCAGTGTTTCACCAGCTTCATCATAAATTTTTTTTTGCCATATCAAATTTAAATCTACCTATCCTCTTTCAGTTTAATGCTATCACCTCTTGTTCCATTGCAATGGGCTCTACTAAAAAGTCTGTCCCTATCTTTTTTTAATAAGACCCTCTAACTATTGAAAGACCACAATTAGGTTTCTTCAAAGCTTTCTCTTCAGGTTGAATAATCTCAACCCTCCCAGCCTGTCACATGCTCCAACTCTCTGATAATCTTATCTTTGTGTCCCTCCTCTGGACTTGATCCAACAAGTCCATGTCTTTCCTGTACTGAGAACCCCAGTTTCACCAGAGTGGAGTAGGGGGGGAGAATCACCTGCCTTAACCTCCTGGCCACACTGCTTTTGATACAGCCTAGGCTGCAAGTGCACATGGCTGGCTCATGTCCAGGTTTTCATCACGAGCACCCTCAAGCAGGTCTGCTCTTGATCCCTTCGTTTCCTAGCGTTTATTGATACTATCCAACCCAGGTTCAGGACTTTAAGCCTAGCTTCGTTGACTTTCATGAAGTTTACATGGTCCCACTACTCAAGTTTGTCCAGGTCCCTCTGCATGGTATCCTGTCATTCCTCTGGATAGCATCCTGTCATTCCTCTGGATGGCATGTGTGTCAGCCTCCCTATTGCAAACTTACTGAGGGTGGTCTCTTTGCTATGTTTATGCCATTGATAAGGATATTAAACTGTACTGGTCCCAGTATGAGCTCCTGAAGTCTATCACTCCTCACTGATCTCCATCTGGACATTGAGACATTGGTTACTAGTCTTTGGATGCAATCATCCAAACAATTCCTTGTCCACCGAACAGTCCACCTGTCAAATCCATACTTTCCCAGTTTAGAGAGAAGGATATAGAACACCGTGTCCAGATAGATGACACATGTAGATCTTCCCTTGTCCACAGGTGTAGTCACTCCATCATAACTTGTACTGCTGTGGCTTACAGAAGGAGTGACACTCAAGGATCCTTTATACAACCATATAAAAGAAACCCCATCTCTTTCCAAGGTATAGAGTATAATTGGTTTCCAAGACAGGTAGAACAAAAGATAGAATGAAATATGAAGCACTCTGGGTTGAGAAGGTAATTTTAAAAGATGGCAGAAATGTAGGACACAGGTTAGGATTTGTCTAACTAATACAGAGACGAGTGAACTGTTGACTCACAGCAGTGAGAGGGATTGAGAAAGAACCCAGTGGCAGTCTGGGAAAGAAGGTAGAATGGGAAAAGTGACTTTGAAGTAGCTGACAGAGCACAACTAGGGATAAGAAAAAACATATGCTCGCTCCACAATTTAGAAGGGAAGAAAAATAATTAAAGCTTAGAATATAACATTTCAGCACCAGTTGTGATGCTTAGACATTAAGGAGATGTCTAAGTTAGCCATAAAACCCACTAGTCATACGTAATAGATTTCATAGAAATATTGTTAAGGAAGCTCCTGAAGAAGTACATTTCTTTTTATATGTATGAGTAGCTTTATTATAAATCCTGTAGGATTCTTGAGATTCATTAGAAGACAGGATCTGCAGATCTTTTTAAAGACCATCTGTTTTGATTCTGGGATCATCACCTTGTCAGGTTATGAGAAACACTGTGTTCAGTAGAAAATAACAAATACAGTATTAAAATTCACAGGATGTGTTTTTCTGATTAATAATGCAGATGCCTTACTTTCTTCATTTTAAAATCTGTTTCAGGGAAAAATTGAAGTCTCTCATTCCATTTTGAAGATTTTTGTTTCTTTGAAGAATGCTGTCTTGAAAGCAGGAATAGCTTTTCTGCAGATCTAAGCTCTGCTTAATTTTTTTTTTTCTTTAAATCAGGGATCCTCCTCTCTCCTATTTGATTAATTATTTGTCTCTTTACAAATCTGACTTGAGCACCTTACAATGCAATATTTACAGGACTATCATAACTTTGTAATTTATACAATGTAGGTCATATGACATGGGCAAAATATATTGATATTATTCATGTGTTTTTTTATAAAACTGCAGAAAAATAAAAGACTTTGTTTCTTTTGCAATACATTACTAAAACAATTATATATTGTTGCTATTAAATTTTTATTAAGGCAGAATAAACATAAAACTTTGAAACTTTTCAAGTCAAAACTAATATTTGAATTATAGAAAGAAATCTTAGAAGGGCAGCAGGGAATCTCAGCTCATGGTTTGCATATGGGCACAACATATTTCTCATTAATGTTATTTGAATTTATAAGCCTGCATCAAAAGAAAAGTATAGGCTTAAAAGTAACTTTCAGTCATGCTCAGGTCTCACTCCTCCTTTGGAATTTTGTGATTTTAATGATTTTGATTTTCTCAAAGTCTGTAAGTTTACTGCAGATCATAATGATGCACAATTTAATCACTTTATCGAGGTCAGCATAACTAATCCACTTACAAAGAGGCCTCTGTCCTTTCCCAACAATATTCTGCATGCTCTGTTATGATTCACCTGAAGGCGTTTTTCTGAATTACATTAAGAAATAAAAAGATTTTTTGTGCATTTGCCCTGAAAACGCTGTCACTGTAGTTTGTTCAGAAGCAAAGGAAAACAGATAGATGACTTCCACAGAAGCTTGTAGTCCATTGTCCTTTCTTCTGTATCCTTTTTCTTTCAATACTTGAGACTGGAGAAAAGTTTTCAGTAACTTGTTCTTCCAATGCAATAACAAAGTTATGCAAAAGCGTATTTCTTCAAACAATTGATATAAACCAGCAATGCATCGTACTAGGACTTTAGTCAAGGCTCCATTTTATACATCTCATTCTATAATTACGTGAGTGGTCTGGATCGTATAATTATTTATATTGATATTTATTTATTTGCCTTGAACAAGGAGAAACTCCTGATCCCAGAAGGAGTGTGAAACAATGGCAGTTGCTGATGTTCCCTTTAGCTGGCCATTAGCAGATGGCTTCCCACAAGTAATAAGTTCTACTGTGGCAGAGAGGATGAGAATTCTTTGCTGGTAACTGCTGACCTACAGCTGCAATTAGGGCTTTGCAGCATCAGTCTACCAGCCCTCTAGGCTCCTCTCTCCATGAGGTCACAAGTTATGCCAAGAGCTTGCTCTAGCATGAGCTTCTCAGAGCATCACAACCTCCTTTGAGTACCCACCTGCTCTGGTGTGGGCTTCTCCCCAGAGTGCCCACTTTTCCACTGTGGTCCTCCATGGGCTGGAGGGGAACAGCTGCCTCATCATGGTCTTCAACAGAGGCTGCAGAGACACCTCTGCTCTGGCTCCCGGAACACCTCCTCCTGCTCCTGCACTGATCTTGGTGGCTGCAGGGCTGTTCCTCTCAAATATTCTCACTCCCCTCTTCTCTGGCTGCAATTTTTTCTGAACAATACTTTTCCTCCCTTTTTATATATGCTATTCCACAGCTGTCACCACCAGCACTGATCATCTCAGCCTTGGCCAGTAGTGGATTCACCTTGGAGTCAGCTGACATTTTCTGGCAGCTGCTGAAACCAATCGTGTAGGCCTCCTGCTACCCAAGCATTGCTACACAAATCCAGTGCACCACAACAGGTTAGGATTTAATGCAGAATGAAAAATAAGACAAAGCCCACCATAACAGAGACACATTTGTGGTTTTTGAACTGCAATTGTAAACCTTCTTGCCGATGCTCAACGGCTTACTGAAAGTTCCTGTGGTGGTTTTACCACAAATTCAGTGATTTTTGGAGCAGAGACTCTGAGAGAAGTCACACACACACCCCAAAAATGAAGAGAACACACAAACAATCACAGTTTATTTTACGCAGAACACCAAAACCCGACAAACAAAGTACAAAACAGACANGTGGGGGGGGGGAAGGGGTGACTGAAAAAAAAAAAAACCATGCGGGCATGGGGCGGGCGGCCCCGGAGCAGAAAGCAGTCGCCAGGGCTGCCAGCGCAAGGCAGTCGCCGCATCGCGGCCCGCTCGTTTTTAACTTTCATTTTTATACCCATGACAGTTCCCTAGTTACAATTATGTTTCATAGCATCGATGAACTTCTACAAAATAGACCCAGACTGCACACTGAACATATCTTCTGCAGACCTCCTTAGACCTTCATAAATTTAAAATCACTGTGCATATTATTTCTTACAAACAGTTTCTGGGTATTTAGAACCTGTGTAATCTTTTACCATTCTGTTGAAATCAGGAAAATTTTTTATCTCCACAGAGAGTGAGTAGCATCCCCAGCAAGTACTTACACTAGTGGTTTATCCACAGCTCTAAAACTTGGTCTTTTAATCCTAATTTATTTTTATAAAACACAAACTAGTCTTCCAATGTATTTCTTTCAGAATATTGTCCTGAACTACAGACATCTGTTCGAACAGAATAAGAAGAGAGTTGTAGAATGCAGCACAACTGTGCAAGTTGACATTGATCAAAATAGTTGCTTCACCATACAGTACTCCATTCCTTTTTTGAGGATTAGCAAAAGGATTAGATCTTCCTCATTTCTATTGTAGACCCAGTTTTGATAAATTTATTCTTTCAGCATATCTAGAATGTTATCAATCAGGGACTAAATAGAAAGTCACCATTTATCAATTCATGCCACATTCTTTATGTACCATAATCAAATGAATACATGTCATACCTTTTTCTGGCAATCCTGTAAATTGCTAAGTACCTTCTCTTGTTTTCATAACAACTGATCCTTGAATTTTTGATGGCTTTGTGTCTCAGTCTTCATTATAACCTATACTCTAGGAGCTGAGTTGGTAAGACAACATATAAAATTCCCAGCTAGTTTTTGGACAATCTTGGCAAACCTTGGTTTCACTGTAATTAATAATTTTTAAATTTTGCTACATTAAATGCTCAATTGCCAGGAGATTTTCTATGGAATTCATATTTTTTTCTCCATTGTTGAGGCTTTCAATTTTTGTTTGTTTATTTATCATCCTAACCCAAAGATTTTTTTTAAATAAAAATAAAGATGTTTCATGCTAACCTAGATGGCTAATTCAGGGATATGAATTTTTGCCTTTATCTCCCATCTCTCCCTTAAAATTTTTTATAAATTTGGATTTTTTTTTCACTTATATTTTATAAAGAAGCAGTCTCTGTGCAAAACAGTTTTCACTGTTACAGCTACAAGGCAGGGAACAGATAGGATAGGGCCCTTTAAAAAAAAAGTAAATTGCAGTGTTAAACTGAAGATGGCACAGATGTGCACCTCAAGATCAAAAAGAAAAAAAATATGATGGGAAAGGGAGAATTGTTGGTTTAATGTCCATGAAGAATTCTTCCCAAGGTGCACCAGTGCATCTGTTGTAGATTTGCATATATTTATACTGACAGCTTTAGAAACATTTATACAGGTGAGCATCTGTAGTAGGTAGCTATGAGGTGAAACAAGGTGGTGAAATGCTTCTATCATAGTTATACATTTAACAGATATTAGACAGCAGGTTCTCCCCTACCCACACAGCTCTTTGATAACATTTAATTCCCAAATGCCTCAATTTTTGCAATAGTCTATCAAACAAGAATTGTACAGATTATATCTATGGCAATATTGTTTTTTTATAATGCTTATTATTAATTTTATTGCTGAAATCCTAAAAAAATTAATTTATGAAATATCACCCTAACATTAGATTCAGCCAGACATGATGTTATTTTTAATTTTAGCTGATATAAGATGAATAAAAATGTACCATTCTCTTGATATGATCCTCTGGCTTGATTTTCAGGAAAGGACAGGGAATAACTTAAACCACAGAATGGAAATTCATTCAGCTTCTTTTCTCTTTTTTAAGGATGAGAGAAACTTATATATAACTTCATCACATACTTCTGCAGTCAACAGCACCTTTACTGCTGAAGACTGACCTTCATTTCTCTCACAGAACACCATCATAAATCCATTTCACTGCTTGATATGGTTGGTTGAATTACAAATTATTGCCTTAGCTACAGTCTTCATAACACTAGGCACCATCCCTGGGCATCTTTGTCTTACAGTCGATTGTCACAATAAATCCAGAATGATTAAATAGGTTATTTAAAGTATACAGTCCATTTTATGCATGCTGACCTACAATATAATAATAAGGTAATAAAATGTATTACAAGTTGAGCTTTAGACCTGTGTCCATATCATGATACTGTTTAATAATAGCAAATGTGAGCACATGTAAACACTGTAAGAATGTGATCTACAGGCCTAGTTCAACAAAATCTCTCCAAGAGTCAGTGCTTTACTTCTGTCATTGCTGTACATTTTGAAGCACACATACTGCTCAGAGCAGGGGGAAGGGGGTTAACGGCATCACAATCTGTCATTCATTGCAAGCTTGTTGCTGATGTCATTAGCATTAGGTATACTTCGGCATATTTTCATCACTGTGACTAAACCTATTCCCATTTTAGTTCCATGTTAATCAGGTCACATTTTTGTTTCTATGCTACTGTACTACTTCTAATACTCACAACACGAAAAATATGGCTGAGTATTATAATTGCTGTAACATTTACCATAATTCTATGAGATCTAATTTAGTCTAGGGACTCCAGTATCATCCTTTTAGTGAAAGGGAAAAGCAAAACTTCCTGAGCTACAGTATAATTAATGTTTCCCAACATGATGTCTACTTTCAAGCCAAAGGAATTTCAATGCTATCCTGAATTTTTATTTTCAGATACTTGCTGAAGATATATAAGATTGTTTTTTTTTTAAATTATTTTAAAGATTTCTACAACTCTTTTTTTGGAAATCAAACCCCCTTTCTTTAAATTGGCAGATTCTCACCGTATTGCTCTTTGGGCAAGAGAAATAAAATAAGCCTACAGCAAACTCTGGTACAAGCCACAACCCAAATGGAAATTTGTAGAGTGTCAAGCCCTGAAACTCCTTTCCACTTCATCACCAGTCAATGGCATCTTTAAGATTCAGATTAAGGCTGAACTAGCCTTGAGACATACCAGAGAGCTCTGAAGCAGTTTCAGTAGCAATTAATGAGAAATTAAAATTATCTCCCACAAAATAAGAATGGAACAGAAACACATTGGATGTTCAAGAAAGTGTCAGCTCTCTATTGCTCATTACGGTGTTATACAATTGAACAGCTAGTACAAGAATTTCAGTGACTTGAATTGTTCTTTAGATGTTTTGAAGGAGGCAAAGTATTCAAGGTGTAAATGCCAGTAACTCTACTGTGTAGAACACAGAGGGACTATGGACATTCTTTACTCCTATCATTGGTAAATCTACTGCTATATGCATCTCTGTAAATAATAAAGCTTTGGCTGAAAAAAAATCGGTAATAAATTAATTTGACAGAAAATGGCATAGGTTCTAAACTGGTAAGTCATCAGAGGGCTGCATCACAGGTTGTTTACACTTTTGAGAACAGTGATGGATCACAATCCTGAATGGACTCTTCAGGTGATCCTCTTGATCTTGAAAACAATTAAGGTGAGAATCTAATGGCTTAGAATGAATTCCTTATAAATTACTGGCCATATCATATATGTCTAGATTTTGCAGAATATGAGTCAATGTCTATCTTTAAGTCTACTAATTTTCATATATTTCTGTGGTTTCCTGGATCAGAAGTAAATGGATATGATATATTGGTCCAGTTCTCCCATTCTGTACACTTTAGATATGCTTGAAAAAAAATTTCATATAACTCAATCAAGGATGACAAATTCTCTTTGGATTTTTAAAAATAACAATTATTTTAAGAGCCTGTTAATACATTGAGTAGAATTTTACATCACCGTTTCAAAAATAATGACATAGTTATTACTTTCTATTAAATTCTGTAGACTTTTAGATTAATTTCTGAGAAATCTTTTAGATTCATGGGCTTTCCTTTGTTTATCCTCTATTTTATGCTTTCCTTGCTTCAATGAGAGAAAACTTTCTGCCAGGAGGATCATAAAGCCAGTGACTTTGAAGATCTAAATTCTGTTCCCTGCATCACAATCTTCTGTAAGTATGACTCAGGCAAGTCTTTTCTTTCCCAGAAAAAATCATTATGTCAGTATTATTCAATTTCAAATTACTATTGCCAGTATATACTAATTTTGTACATTCATTCAGATACCTCGGTATAGAGTTGGTGTGATTATTTAAGATAGAAAATGCTTTTCTGCATTCAAAGTACAATAACGAACTACATATGTGAAAGCATTTCTTAAAGAAGTACTATCTGTACTTACCCAGATAATGGAACGCGTTTTTGGCATGCCAAGGAACACCCTTGTTCTTTCTCTTTTTGTCATTCATTCTTCTCAAAGGCACACAAGCTGGAGGACCTCTGTCTGCAGTGTTTGGACTGCTTTAGCGCGTAGGACCTAAAGACTCAGACTAAAATCCTTCTGAAAAAAACATTGAACATGGAAAAGAATATCCTGAGATTGGTCCTGATCTTGTGATTATCTAGTACATTTTATAGAGCTTCTACTGATGTTTAGTTAGAGTCTTCTAAATCCTATTATATGGTTACAAAAAAGAGTTGAATGGAGATGTTTAGAATGTTTTAATAAGATTTTTCAGCTGCGAGAACCTTGCATTTCAATGACTCTGGATAAAATTTGAGATTTCACGTGCTGACAATCTGCCCCTGATGTTGTATGAACAATCCTTTCTTTTTAAAGCCTCATTAATTGTGCTGAAATAAAGACAACTGACAAACCGCTGCCAGGAAATGTGGAAAGACCTTTGTTGGTTATTTGTTGTTGTTGCTTTTTCCTTAAATTATGTTTTAAAAGGCTAATGCATATCAATTTCACAGACTTCTTACAAGAGATTTTTATGTATTCTTAAGAAAATAATTACAATATTGCACAATCTCTTTTTTTAAAATGCTTGGTGAGCACTTTTAAAGCCAGCCATTATACTTAGAATACAATTTATATTGATCTTGTAGAAAAACAGCTTCAAATTTATGGATTAAACTTTTCCACTATACTATTCAATTCTTGTTCAATAGTCAAACATATTTTCTCCTAAGAGCCTTGAGGGGAAGCCATATGAGAAGCAGTTGAGGTCACTTGATCTGTTCAGGCTGGAGAAGAGGAGACTGAGGGGACACCTCATTGCAGTAACAACTTCCTCATGAGGGGACAGGATGGGCAGGTGCTGATCTCTTCTCTGTGGTGACCAGTGACAGGACCTGAGGGAATGACCTGAAGTTGTGCCAGGGGAGGTTTAGGTTGATGTTAGAAATCACCCAGAGGGTGATTGGGCACTGGAACAGGCTTCCCAGGTAAATGGCCACAGCACCAAGCCTAGAAGAGTTCAAGAAGCATTTGGACAATACTCTCAGACATATGGTGTGACTCTTGGGGATGGTCCTGTGCAGGGCAAGGAGTTGGACTTGATGATCATTGTGGGTCCCTTCCAACTCAGCATATTCTATGATTCTGTGGTCAGGTCATCATATGTTGTCTCTGCCACTCCCTCCTCTGCAGGTGAGGGCTCTTCACATCCTTCCCCTGCTCCAGTGTGGGGGTCCTGCCACAGGAGACAGTCCTCCACAAACTTCTCCAAAATAAGTCCTTCCTATGGGCTCCAATTCTTCATAAACTGCTCCAGTNGGGTCCTGCCACAGGAGACAGTCCTCCACAAACTTCTCCAAAATAAGTCCTTCCTATGGGCTCCAATTCTTCATAAACTGCTCCAGTGTGGATCTCTTTCCACAGGGCCACAAGTACTGCCACTAAACCTTCTCCAGTGTGACCTCCTTTCTCCACGAGGCCACAGGTCCTGCCAGGAGCCTGCTCCAGTGTGGGCTTCTCATGGGGTCACATAGTCCACAGGCTGCAGCTGGATCTCTCTTCCAGTTCAAGCGCTGCAGTGGGATAGCCTGACTCACCACACTCTGCAGGGGCATCTCTGCTCTGGCACCTAAAGCACATCTTCCTTGTCAGTGTCTGCAGAATTGTTTCTTTCACATATTCTCACTACTCTTTTCAGCTGCAGTTGATTCCTCTCCACCCCACCCTTAACTCTTTTATCCCAGTGGTGCTACCACTGATGGGCTTGGCCTTGGCCCTAACAGGCCTATCTTGGAACCAGCTGGCATTGGCACTGTCAGACCCATGGGAATTTCCTGACATTGTGACAGAAGCCACCCCATGCAAAGCAAATCCAACACATTAATTGTTGGCATAGCCG
Organism: Neodrepanis coruscans; assembly: GCA_013400695.1. Lineage (NCBI taxonomy): Eukaryota > Metazoa > Chordata > Aves > Passeriformes > Philepittidae > Neodrepanis > Neodrepanis coruscans. The sequence continues at coordinate 57,524 of VYZS01036486.1, forward strand.
ATGTG
>VYZS01036488.1:25073-40423 GCA_013400695.1 Neodrepanis coruscans
CCCCCCCCCCGCCACAGCCTGGGGACGGGGCAGCCCCAGCCCCTGCCTGCCGGGTGGGGGGAAGGGAAAAAAGACCAGTTTTAGCTTCAACCCACAACACAAGGTAGACTTGTCTCTATATAAAACATCATTATTGTAATACACAAAAAACATGAAAACATATTGACCACTGATGATACTATGATCTGCAGATGAAAACATAAAATAAAATGTGCTTGTATGGAATAACATATTTATGGTAATTTCTATTTTCTCTCTGTGACAACAACTCCTGCTACTGCAGTTTTCATTTGGCAACAAAGATAAATTCATAATAAAAAGTATTTTAACAGTAATTACTCTGCTTGGAGCATATAAAGATTTTAGGGTGGGCTATATAGAGGTCAAAAGCTGTTTCATTTCCTAATTTCAAACAAATGTTCCTTTTCTTTCCTTGTTCTACTGCCTAACTGTTCTCTGACTAGGCACAGCCCTTCGAATGAGAGATAAAAAGTACTGTAAGGCATCCTGAGCTTCTATAATTCCCACCTAAACACCATTAACTAAAGAAAACCTATTCGGTGTAAAACCTCATGATCCTTAGGGATGACTTGGAGGACAATTTGCCTTTAATAGCTTTATCCCTTGACAGACTATAATTCACTTACATTTCTGTCAACAGCCTCATCAATGTAAAACTATGACCTTAATGACAATTATTGTACTATAAAACTTTCTACACTATGGGATTTTAATTGATTGATACACAGGAACAGAAAGACAACAGCATTGTACAGATTATCCTGCTGTTTGCTAGGAAATAAAATGACAGGCACCACCTTTGCACATGATTTTTACATGCCTTTGAAAAGATACTAAGTCAAAGGGCACGGGACCTTAACCAGCAGAAATCCACAAAGCTACCACAGAAAGGCACCTGAAATGACATATGTTGCTGGGGCTGGGATTGCTCTGTCAGTCTAGCCCTTGTTTTCATGAGTAGGAGGGCTCATATACTCTCAGAGACTGCTTTGAAAAATAAGGCTTTGCAAGCTCTGAGTACTGGGAAAGCATTTTCAGCCTAGCATTTTCTAGGGTAAACTGACATCAATATGAGAAGCGTAACTACAGCACGGGAAGAACCAGATGGCTTTGGCTGTGAACATTATCTGGTTCACATAATAAAACACAAAGGAAGACTGAAGACATTTTGAGTATAGCTTTGGCCTTGCCCTGGCAGCAATGGCATTTTGGTCAAGGAAGCCCACAGGAGCAGCAATGATGTTGTTGTCTGAAAGTTGTGCAAGAGAGGTGGAAATGAAAAGTGGCTTGCCCCAGAACAAGAGGCTCAGCTTGCTTTGAGTGAGTCAGTGTGTGGTCACATTGGGACCAGCTGGTTATAAGGGAATTTAATTGGCTTCGGCAAAATTTGGGAAAAGACAGATGTTGCAAGGCTGGCTGTGTTCCTGCAGTATGATTGTCATAATGTAATTTCCCGCTGGTGTCTTTCACATCCTCGGAAGTCCAGTTAGCCAACTAAGCTTTGCCTGCAGCAAGTAGGACTAGGAATGCACTGGTTTTCCCTCAGGCAGCTAGTTTCTTGTTTTATTCATTGAAGGAGAAATAAAAAGTTGTCTTTTTGATACTTTATTTAAGAACAAATCTGACAATAGAAGATTTATATTCTTCCTCTTATTGTCAGAGAAACAGTCTCCTAGTTTTCTCCTACCTTTCTCCAAGATATGTACTTGAATTTTTTGCCAATGGTGGTCTGAAGGAAGGTGATTGTTCTCATTGATAATAGCTACATTGTACTGAGTTCAACCACCAGCATTTCTTTTCTCTGTAAAATTGTACATTGCCGAAGATACTGAGAAGAATCTTCTAACTCAAGTGACTGAAGTATTTTAGAGAGCGTTGTCCATTAAACACAGGATCCATACTGTAAATTAATTTCATAACCCTTATGTCATGGTAACAAGATGTGATGGTAAGTATTTGAAGACTGATTATGAACACATAGTCAACATCAAGAGTTTCCACTGCAGCTCTGAATGACTTGAAAATGCAAATTTATGGTGCTAATTTCTTCATCTGCAGAATTCAGAGGTCTTGAAAGAGCAGAACGGTTCTTATTTTTTGCAGCAACGCTACAGCAAGATTCCACTGTGAAACAGAAGGAAGGCACACACAGAAAGTGCACACATAAAAATGACAGTTATAAGGGAGAGTTACAAACTTTCCACAAAATTCATGTAACTCGAAATGAAATACTTTTTCTGATGGTCTATCTCCATCTGTTGAGGTTCAAGGCATACTAAACTACATATTGAAAGTTTGTGATACAATAGCTTACAAAATCTGCTCTGTTATGATAAACAGTGAAAGTTGGAGAATCACAAATGGAAAAGAGAACTTAACTCTAACAGAAAATATTACATTGGTACTATATTTGAATTGTTAGCGTTGACAGTTGTTCTTGGACATCCCTAAAGAAGCATGAGCATAGCCATATACATCCTTTCATGTATAGTTTCAGGGTAGAAAACAGTTACTTTTACAATGCATAAAGAACTTAGAGACAATGCCTTAGAGACATTGCACAGCTTTTATCATACCTAGGGTTTGGATCTCCAGGATTTATAGATATTATGGGATCTTGAATAATTTTCTTTCATCTAGTTGACACCAAATAGGTGGCATTTAACAGATTTGTGTCTCCAGGATACACATTTAATCTTCATACAAAGATATGAAACAATTAAAAATTCACTGTTTCCCTTAGGATTTCCCTATAATGATTTATCATCTTCATCGCTGGAAAGATATCATGCCAGAAAGGTCTGGCATTACCCTCTGTCCATATGTTCTTATTATGACCCTACTATATTAAATACCTCCTTAATACATAATTTATTGCTTTGAAGACACTTGCAAGAAGCAATCAGGCCACTTCTCAAGCCCCTGTTTTTGGACTGAACATGCTGGGTAATCAAACTCTCACTATAAGGCAATTTCTACAGCCTTTAAATCATTTATGTTACTTTCATCTAGAGATTTCCTAGCTACCTTTTTACTATGCAGACATTTAAACTGTGCACGGTTTCATAACATTAGTGTCAGTCTTGGCATAGCTAAAAATAAATTCATTTCTCATACACCTATTACTAATTTAAGTATCACATGACTGCCAGACCTTTGTAGTGCTACATCACATGGGAGTTGTTTTTTATTAGTAATATGATGCCTGGTCCTTCATTCCTTTGAAGCATGCACTTAGTTTCTAACACTGAAACCTTTCTTGGATGTTTTTTTGTGTATTCACTGAAATACTAATCTAGTTTACTCATCCTGCTAATCTATTTAGCTTTTTTGTTTGTTTGTTTTCATTATCTGTGTGCTACCCATGGTTTTACTTATCTTTTCACTGTGGATAAACATTTTGGTTGTTGATAGACAAAAACATTCTCTGATACTTGGAATAGAAACAAAAAATACTATCACAATTAAAAATAGAAGCATTAAAGAAAAAACCCCAACCCAGATTACTCGTATAGTTGCACTTCCACGTCCTGACTGGCTATGCTGTTTTTTCTTAAGTTTTTTTTTTTATCTTATCATAATTTTAAACTCCTTTTTACAAACATTAATTCTTTTTGGTAGAGATGTAACTTTTTTTCACCAAGATCTTAAGCTTTTGTTATTCATTCACAGCAAATTGATTGCACATAACATTTATTGATTCCATTTTTTTTATTCCTTCCACATGCATTTGCCAGATACTAATTTCCCAGTCCATCCAAACTGCTGCCTTGACTTCAGTATTGAACCAAGTACTTCTCTAAACAAGAATTTCTTCCATATTTTTATGTGTTTGGTTTTTTTTTTTTTAAGAGCATTCTAGGAAAACGGTCATCTTTTGTTTCCAGTAGAATACTTACTTTTTTATCTCAGTCTTAATTTTAATCAGTTTGAGGAGACAGAGGCAGACAAGGTTGCCTAGAGCTTTCTTGTTTTTCCCTAAAAAGCTATACCTTTAAATATTATTACTGAAGAAAATCTAGTGACTGCACAAAAATCTTTAAAACATAATGTATAAATACCTGGTAAGGCCTAGGATATAAATGTGGACAATAGAGAAACATAAAAGAAAGCTCAGTGAAAAACAAGATAAAATAAACAACTAGATCACACTGCTTGGACAGGTTTATTTTTATCTGACTAAAAGCATGTTCTACTTAAATAAGCAGACCAAACCAGCCAGTTACAGCCTGGTAACCTACATATAGCTTGAACACAATAGAAAATAAGCTGAGGGAGACACAAAACAAATAATTCTTCTCAACAGATCCTAACTAATGCTCTGATCTCTCTCCCTCCCCCCTCTTTTTTCTTTTTTATTTTCTCTTTTTGTTGTGTATCCCAAGCTTTTATTTAACAAAGGTTTTCAACTTAATTATATTCAACTATAACCACTCACTTCCCAGCTAAGGTACTGCAAAGACTAAATGTTGATTTAACTTGTTAGGTACTACTCACAGTCTTAGAAAGGAATAACCCAGGGGAAGGGCTGAGAGCTGCTAAACCCATGTGTATCTTCCTACAAGTGGTATAGAAATAAAATTGCTTTTTCATCCCTCACCTTCTGGTCCTGCTGGTCTGTGGGATGGATGTACCCTCCGTAGATTGTGGATTGTGGCACGGTAATTACACTGTACCTTTAGAACACCTTACAACTCAGAACCCATTTCAAGGGTGAAATCAGTCCCTTAGGAAACGTTGTGTAACTGTTGTCACCTTTGCAATCATGGAAGTTGGAAGAAACTTTGAACTTCATATGTGAACCTTGGAAAACTGTAGTTATAGAGGGAATATTTAAAAGACTTACTTTGGTCTTTTTTCATGTCTGGTTGATATGTTTTTTCCTTTTAATTTCTTTTTTTCCTGTCCCTTTCCCTCCACTGCAGCCTAAGGGACCTGTATTTTGTTTTCAGGAGTGGATGTCTCTCCTGCTATGTGGAATCTTGTTCTATCTTAAATGTGAGATATTCATGAAAGGAAACACCCTGCTGTTATTGAGAAGCTTCACCACAACACCAGATGTAGCTTCCTTGGTATTAGAATTAGCACAATACCTAAGTAAAATATGCTAAGGAACTGTGTAAATGAATACCCTAGATTTTCCACCAGATTAACAGCTGAGGTGTGACAAATATACATGTAGTCCCAGAGATGCTGAAGTTAATGTCATAAAAAGTTTCTTCTAGAAACTTTTTCTTCACAGAATAACAAGCATTTCATGAGAATACTGTTAAAAAACAAAAAAAATTTGTTTCTTGACTTACAAATGTTGAGAAGATCAAGCATAGGAAGGAGTTTCTCATCACTCCTTGCAGGACACAACCCTCATAGCTAACAGAAAAGACACTAAGAAGGAATGTTGATAATTAGAAGCCTGAGTAAGTAAAGCAGCAGCTATTAAGCCAATCCCACACATGGGGTGTGTTTAATATTAATAAGCTCTGTAAGTCCACAGATGCACCAGTGGATGACACTGGAACAAAGAATTTTGCGTACCTAACAAGGGTACAACTTTGGAAATCTGCTCAAAAAGTGTCTGTGTTTAAGAGCATGTTGCTCAGAAGTAGAATGAAACTTTGCTATTCAGTTTTTGTGCATATGCTATTTTCTTTGCCTTTGTGGTTGTAATTTTTTTTTTTTTCACTGTAGGTCTATACCCCTTTTGATCTTTCTCGCTGCCCCCAAGGGCAGCAGGCAGACAGGACTTGGGTACAGAATACCCACAGCAAGGACTAGCACTGATTTGCACTGACCAGTAACCTCCTAGTCTGGACAAATACAAGTTCTTCCATACTTGAAAGAGAACTTGGGGCCTTCTGTTAAACTCATAGAAAGACTATTACAAATCTTGTTTCATTACAATTATGTATGAAAACAATGTGTATAAATGAAAACAATTTTACCTGGCTGAGATATCTACTAGTTGATTCATGCTATGATTTAGAGGAACTTGGGAGCTGTACTTTAGGATTTAAACTATTCTGTTTTTCAGTTTGGTCTCTTGAAATTTACTAGTGGAGTAACTAACACTGTTTAACATTTCTGCAAACTGTCAGGACTTATGAGTCCTAAGACTTATTGCCTTACCTCTGGAGTTCTAGCTCTTGAACTGGATCCAATGCCAGATGAGTTAGTGACTACATATCAGCCTGAGGTCTCTTGAAAATGAATTCTTTATTTTGTTGTGTTTACGACTTATATTTTTTTGTGTATTTTTTTGTGTCTCCCCCCCAATTTTCGTGATATAAGCTGTAAAAATACAGCTTATATTTCTATGCAGAAATCCCATCCTAACAGTACTACAGATACATTTCTCTGTTGGGGATAGGAAAAGAAAAATTGTCACTTTTCCTTTATGGTTGATTTATAAATATTTCTTGAGTAACAGGAAAAATATTCATTTTGACAAAAAAAATCTATTTTACATAGAAAAGACACAATCTCCTGAATTGTAGTTTAATTCAACAGTTCTTAATTCCCCCTATATGATCACAATATAAAGATTAGTTTTCTGATTAAAATCTTCTAAATCTGGTTAAAAATACATAGTAATTATAAGAGTTCCGAAATAAATGGAGAACTGTAAAACCAGGGAATTGAAAGACTAGTGATTAATTTTTGTAATGAAGATATTTATTCTTACTGTGAAGGATAGTGCACTTCTACAAAGTAGATTTTGCGACAACATTTTTAATATATTATGTTTTTATTAAGTCAGCTTTAAGAAAGGGACTTTCATAGCAATCTTATCTACTTTCAATACTCATCTCTCAATATCAATCGGTTGATGCAAACAATTCATTTAACATTGATATATGTGTAAAGCTCAGCAGATGGAGCTAGTGTGCTTCCAATCTTTGATAGCTGTGTTCATCATGGAAAAAGATAAGCAGATTAGTACACAGAACTGTGGTTAGGGATGTGCCAGGGTCAGTGGTGATTTTTTTGGCTCAGTGGAAAAGTAGCAAGAATAAGTGGGAATTACCTATCCTTTATCAAATGCTAGCGCATAGGATGAGTACAGCTTTGTGATTCAGATGCCAACAATGTACCATGACATGGAAAAAACCTCGTGAATAATAATAATGAATGTTGCATTTGTCTCCAAAATTTTTATGATATCTTACTAGTATGTACTGTTATTGTCACACAGTAACACACTGAGCTCATAACGTGCCATAAAATAATAAAGTACTCAGTAAACTTGTGGCAAATTGTTTAGGTCTTATGGGACATGTTGGTCATATTGTACTACAATAAGAAAGAAAGTGTCTCTGTGGAGCTGCAGTCACTTAATTTTGACTGTACTGACCTGAAAAACATACTTCAGTTGTTTTCTCTGACAAGGCCCTTGTACAGACATGGATAGTTGTGGATAGTTAAAGTAGGGAGATGCTAGAAATACCCCTCTTTCTGGCAGGGTGATCGTAAGATGCTTACCAATTAGTAAAAATTAACCTTGTTGTCCTCCACTTTTTAAACCATGAATTTCCGAACTGAAGTCCAGACTTCCTAGCTCCAGAGCAATCTCCAACCTTCCCAGCAGTCAGAGTAGAGATTGCAGTAGGAGCTCATCAACAGTTCACATTCAGACTAAGGTTTTCTCCTTTTTACCTCCAAGCTGGTTAACTGATTTCTCTCCTGCAGAGCTGTTTCTGCAACAGGAGCTTTTACATCATGAAGGCTCACAGGTCAAAAGTTTAGGAGGAAGGGACAGGTTCTTGGATATAATGTGCAGGTACATTGGGCCTATCATCCATGTAGAACCCTATGACTGTATTTGGCACATGCAGAAGGCTATGCAGAAGAGTGTGTGTGAGGGACAAAAAGAGACCACCAGACCTGTCTTACTGCGGCAATTGTGCTGGTTTCAGTTTTCAAGGTCAGTAGTTTTCTCTTGATGTACTAGCAAGCACAGATGGTGGAAGCTTCTCCAAAAAGCCTGCTTCAATGCAATGCTGGAGGCTAACAGCAGAGAAAAGAAAATGCTTGGAGTCGTTAGCCAATTTTTGGAGTTGTGCTGCTATGGAAAGAGCACCTGAAAGACTTGGAATTCAATATGCCTATCCATACATCTGGGCTGGGAAAGGGTAGGAAGGCAAGAAAGCAAAATGACTCAGGAAACTTTGCAGGATTTTCTGTTTGTGACATCAATTCTCCAACTGCAAAATATGCAAATGCTGAGGAGAGTTATGTGCTATTTCAGAAGTTAATATATGGTATCAGTGCTATCACTCTGTACCTTCTCTGCAGTTCTTTATTTCCTACATTGTGATTTAGTGTAGAACATTATAACAGCAGTGTGTGAAAATTTCAAAGCCACCATTGGTCATTGTTACAGCAGCATAACGCTGACAAGCAACTGATGGAAAGAAAGGTTTTATTGCAACACTATTCTCTCCTTCTTGCCTGTTTAAGTCTTCATCTCCAACACTTTAGTGACTCCATACGCTACTGAATTCTTGAACAAAGTTTCATTGGGTATAAAGTAAGGTATTATTTTGTTATGTGCATGTCTGATACTTAAAGGACAGTTTTACATGGTGTAAATTGCCTACTGCAGCAACAAACTGAACCACAGTTTTTGCACACACCCATATAAAATTTTTCTCCTGGTTTTGAACTCATATTAGTTTGATTTCATAATCTAATTGGAATTTAGTTCACTTTAAGAGATTGTCTTGTGAAAATTTGAATCTATTTTTAGTATTTAAAAACTTTATTCCATAAATCTGAAGTACCTTGTCAGTCCTTAACCCTTACTGGTGATTACGGCTCTTAGATACCAGGAATGTAGTATAAAAATGTAGACAAAGCAATTCATCTTTTAACAGAATTTTCTCTGGGTTTCCATGTGGTTAGTATTAGTTACATAGAGCATACATACATCCCTAATTATATTTGGAATGTAATTTCTCCCAAAGGAGTCAACAAGAATTCCTGAACAACTATTACTTTTACCATTTGTGTTCATATGTTTTTGTAAATTCCTTGAAATCAATGGATCAAAAGTGTGGCATAAAAGTTTGTTTTAACATTGCATCATTTTCTACAAAAGGATATGTTCACAGTTTCCTTTTCTGCCATGAATGACTTGTCTATGTGAAAAGCTGGTTTACAATAAATTACAGAGAGAATTTGCAGTGTGTTATTTACTCTGTGCTAGTTCCAGGTGAGGGCATTCTCACCATAACTACCCATCTCGCACCATTGCATCTGTCCCCAGGCTTCTGCATGGCCCTGCAAAGAAAGGGGCTCAGAGCATGTAAGTTAGATGTTGTGATCTCCACAGAAACTTCTTTCTCTCTCCCCAGATCAAATATAGATTCTAGGGAGATCAGTTTCCACTTCAAATCATACCTTTCCCTCTAACTTGTTTTGCCTCTTACCACTGTCTGCAAGAAAAATTCTTCCACATTTATTTTGGAATAAATTGTACATGCTCTAAGGGGCATACTCATGGGGTCCAGACTCTCTACAACCAGCAGGATAAAAAAGTAAATTTATTTAGAAATTGATTAAATGTAGAAGACTGCCATATATATAAAACAGAGATGCCTCAGCTTCTCTCTTTCTCACTATACTCCCAAGCATAAAGTTAACCTTTGTGATGTGCAGATAAGGAGGTGGCTTAACAAAACTCATGATTCACAGCCTCCCTAATTCATAGCACTCACTAGCTTCTCTGTGTTGCCAAGAAAAAAAGATATACAGCTTAATAACAAAAATTTTGTCTTTATAGAAAATCTCAGAAAGTGAATCAGGATCCCAGGGGCAAAGACTCCACATCCACTCCTAGGAATTGCTAGTATCTCAGAAATTGTCAGTGAAATACTTAAGTAAGCAAAAAAAATTATTTTCCCAGTGGTAATACTTGATGAAACTAAAAGTACTTTTGATTCTTTACTACTATGAAATTAGGTACTGTGTGTTTACAGCTGATATGACTACTGCAATAAAATAACATTGTCTTACTGATGCCACAGTTTTGAACCATGTGTGACCCACCAAAACTTAATTATGCAGAAAAATAACTTTACAGGAATAAGAGTCATATAACATAACCAACAACAGCACATGGGAGGCAAAGCTGTGTAAGAATTAGTGTAGGAATTGCAGAATTTGATAATAAATGATTTCCATCAAGTACTTGGCAGGCATTAAATAAAAAAGCTGTAAATCTACTACAAAGAGAAGTAGAGATGCTTCCTTTCAGAACAACAGATAAAGCCTGACTACCTAGAGAAGACATGAATTCTGGGCTGGTGAAGAAATCTTATCTTCTTGACAGTTTTGGTAAAGCAGTCATCAAGGACCAGAGTACTGAAGCAGGTACATGAATGTAGAGCTTCTACATTGCATCAACTATGGCTAACGAACACATCAATTAATAATTATTAAGCAAAACTTAGAATATCAGGCAAGAATATTTCCCTTTGAATTATCTCTGCACACAAGTTCATGAACAATCACAGTGGTGAATGAGATCTTAAATAGTTCTGTAAAACAACGGGAAAGAGATTTGCAGCAACTGGAGTAGTCTTTCTGAAAGCTGTGTATTGGAGGGGAAGGAGGTGAAAGAGGAAGCAAGAGATTTAGTTGTTGAAATAGTTTTTGTTCTCGTTTAATAAGGAATCTACTCTTAACTTATTTAGATGCTCTAATAAGACTCCAATAGTAGTAAATGACAAAGATCAATTGTTACAATGTAAAAGGATCTTTCTCTGTCCTGTGTATTCTAGGATCTAGCATAGTAGGAGTTGTTGTTAATTAGCTATGCTAAAATAATGGAACTAATAAATCCCCTTAGCCAAGTGTACTCTGAATTTTATGGATTGTTTCTTTTGAAGTTAGCTGAGAACTTTGCTGCAGTATCTTTTAAATACTTTCTCCTCCAGTGTGGATACTTTTTTTTTTTTTTTTTACTCTGCATACTTGATTTGTTATCATCCTCCTACTATCTTCACTGATATGAAAACAGGCAAAGAAATGCTTTTTAACTTCTACTGTTTGTACATAACTCAGCAATTACATGTGGAACAGATGAAAAGTGTCCTACACAATATATTTCATTGGGATTCTTTCATCTGGATTACTAATTCATGGTGTGTATGTCTTGTTTAAAAGGTTTTTTTTGGGCATTAGTTTTTATTTACATACAATTTTGTCTGAAGATTGACAGAAGCACACAGACATTTTTTTTCTTAGGTAAAGGCTCAGCAAAATATCATAGAATCACAAAAAGCATGGGATTGGAAGCTTGGAAATCTCTGGATGCTATCTGATCCAACACCTTTGCTCTAGCAGGGTCACCTGGAACAGGGTGCTCAGGACTGTATCCAGATGATTTTTGAACATCTCCAAGGATGGAAACTCTGCAATCACCCTGAGCAACTTCTGCCAGTGCTCAGTTACCCTGTTACAATGAGAAAGTGTTTCCTGACGTTCAGAGGGAACTACTTGTATTTTGATTTTTACACATTGCCTTGTGTCCTGTGACTGTGAACAACCAAAAAGCACCTGGCTCCATTTTCTTTCCACTGTCCCTTCAGCATTGGTAAGATCACCCTACATCTTCTCTTTTCTAAGCTGATGGGTGACATTTTTTTGAAGTCCATGTTTAAAAGTAAGGCGTCATGAATGCCATTAAATAAACCAGAGCAAACAAAATGGTTTTTGACCATTACACTATGACCACACACACTGTTCAGCTGTTAACAGGGTTCATGACTTTCTTATGGCTTACTAGATTTTCAAAACAATGTTTGACCAAGGTTTCAGACACCTGGTACCAAGGACTTTTCCCAAAAGGCAGAATAGATGGGTCTATACTAGGTTTGTCTCCCTTCCTCCTCTGCAGTCTGCCAGGTCTTTGTCAGAAGACTTTGTACCCTCAGACATCCTGCATGCTCTCCTTTAGGGCTATAACACATACCTCCAGGCTCATATTGCGCAAATGCCTCTTCAGCTGTAAGGATCTGCATAATGTACAGAAACTCAACATCCTTCCTCCTCTGGCCAGTTTTATGGGACAGGGATGGAGATGTAAAGGTATTGTATAGGTAGAAAATAAAATGTCTTTTTTTTGTAGAAATTCAAGGACATCCTTGCTGCCTTACATTTTGGAAAGTCAACCTTACAAAAAATGTCATGCCTAATAGAAGGCAAGCAATAATGTCAGAAAGCATATTCCACAGGAGAAAAGAGAACACATTAGACTTGCTATAGTGCAGAAGAGCCTAGTGATGACAGTGGACTTCATTTGTGGACTGACAGAAAAAGTCTCAGAGGGTCTTGTTGTACGCTAGAGTCTCAAAGACTGCATAGATTGAAAAAACCAAGTCCTATTTTGAGTGTCACACAATTGATGAAAACAACACATGGAAAGTTCATCTCTCATTTGTGTAGCAACAGATGGTGCCCCCTTTATAATGGGGAGAGATAGGGGTGTTGTAGCACTTAGGACCAAAAAGTTTTAGAGTATGGAGTTGGAGACACTGTTTTATTCATTAGCAAACTCTTACTGCAAACTTTCTTAAAATAGAGCATGTCATACACATGCTGATGTTAAATGTATGAAAGTCTACATGCCCTAAAGTCTAGTTATCATGGTTTAAGTGCCCAGAAATTACGTTTGATATGTAACTGTGTTGAATCCTTTCCATTTTGTTTTTTCTGGAGGGAATTCATGCTGGGACCGTGCTGCAGTGGGCACGGCCTGTGGGACTGTGGCACAGGCAGCAAGTGGTGCTGGCAGCTGCAGTGGCAGTTTCCATGACCGAGGTGTTAGCAGAGAGCCAGGATGGTGGTGGCGGAGAGCCAGAACAGTGGCAGTGGAGCAGTGGCCTCGACACAGGCAGCAACAGCAGTGGCAGATTTTGTGGCGCAGGCTGCCGGCAGGCGCAACCCGTGGTGCCATGGCACAGGAAGCTGCCATAGTGCGGTTGTGGCGGCAGTGGATGCAGCGTCAGCCCACTCATGCATCTGCTCCTGCCTGCCTGGGAGTGGGTTGGCACAGTCCATTGCATTTTTTGTGCAGCAGTGCCATGTGAGCTGGCAACCACCCGCCATCAGCTCCTGAACCGCATGGCTAAATATGGGCGCCACCATATTTGGTGATGTAAATCAGCAGAAGGCAGACAGGATGGACAGCTCTGAGCCGTCTCCCTCTTGGCTAGAGATGGGATGGTGCAGAGCGGGGGAGGCGAGCTTTTAAAAGGACCAATGGGCTTGGCTCTCCACTCTCTCTCCTGTGGGCTGTGCCAAGAAGGAAGATCACATGTCCTGGGTTTTAGCTATCTGTTTTGGACTGCCTGCCTTTCTCATCCCAGCCAAGGTCTGTCTCCTGAGACTCCTGCCAGGTCCTGGGTGTTCCAGACTTTCCCTGCATCCCAGGCTGCTCTGCACTTCCCATGGTAGAGGATTGCTGCGGATTCCTGACTCTGGGTACACAGCAGTGGCAGCAGACTCAGCACTCTACTTACTGTCTGAATCCTTTTTTTGTTACAGTTTCAACAATTGTTTTGTTTTAGGGTTTGGGGTGTTTGGTTGCTGGGGTGGGACCTGGGTCCCGGGTGTTTGGGTTCTTGGGGTCGGGTGTTGGGGGCATGGTTCATGTGTGTTGGAGGTATGGTTTTTGGGTGTGGGGGGCGTGGCTGACACCATATTTATATACATATATTTTTCATTCATATTTTTATTTTTAATAAAACTTTTTGCATTCCTCTAATAGCTCTTCTCCCAGCTGTGGTTAGATAGCCCTTCTACCATCTCAAACTGAGACACTAGTCCTCTGTGGAGGACCATGACAGTGAATTTAGAAGACGATATGTATTCACAGCCATTTAGCACTTGTGGATTGGCTTGGTTTGGGTTTTTTTTGGAGGATATATATTAATATCTGCAGCAGGGAAATAAGGATAACAATGCCTGCAAGGCTGGGACTACCTAAGCTGTTTCACCTTTTTTCGTATCTCAGTGAAGTGAGTCAGAAGCTCTGCAATGACAGAAGTTCCCATCTGCCCTAACTGACTCTATGGAAACTTTGAAAGGAGATCTCAAAGCATTACAGAAACATCAGAAGCATAGTGACACTGCCAGGTTGCAGCAAAGGAGGAACCGGTGGAGAAGACCCTTTTCCTTCAAAATGTGGGAACCAGGAGTCTTTATCCAGATCATTAGAAATCCTAAAGCTCTTTCATGAGTAATTCTTGGATCTACAAACAAGCATTTGCTCTTTTCTCCTGTGATATAAGAAATGCTCCAGAAGGCATGCAGATACATCTTTTTGACTTGAAATGGACCGTGAAAATAGAGATAATATAACATGAATGATGTCTGGATGTTTTCTACAAAAACTCAAACTATGAGCCTTCTTAGCAATTGCTGGCAAATATCCTTTAATTCCACTATTAATAAATATACTTTGGAATCATGACACCAATGATCAGTCCTCTTCATTAAATCAAGTTTTAAACTCACGTTATAGCTAATAATCAGTATTAAAAATCTGCTTTGGAAGTTCTAAATTGAATAACAGCACTGATTTCCCTTTATAGAATCTCTGTGTATGTATCATACTACACCTATGAAACTTTCTGAAACCTTTTATCGCAGGTGGGACATTTTCTATGACTCAGATTCTTATACCCATTCAGTATATCTGTACTGAATAAATATGCAGGGGAAACACCTGAAATAGATGCTTTCAGGGTAACAGTCAGATTTTATGATTCTGGATCCTTCCTCTTTTTTGAGTGCTCCAGATAAGAAAAACAATAAATGTATCTGATTAACAGAGAGTGGGCCATGATCAGGACAGGGGTTGTATGGTATCTGTCTTTCTGAAAATGTCTTTCAAACTTGCTGTTACCTTTTGCCTTACAGTTAAGTAAGATATAAGGCAGATAGTTCTTAATTTTGCAGATTCTGCAAACTTCAGGTTTCTCAATAGTGAATAAAGTCCACTGTCTGTAAACACATTAAACACAGATTATGTTAACATAGTCTGTGGACAGTTGTGTCCAGCAAGCTGAAGTGTGAAGGTCAGGTAGAGCAGATACTATTTTATGTCTAAGATACTGTTTTGACAGTCATCCCAGTAGTTATGATCAAACATGGGTTTTTCTTTATATGTATAGAGAAAAATAGGTATGTTAGAGGGCAGGAGGGCTGGACAAATGGGCTGAATCCAATAGTATGAGGTTTAACAAATCTAAGTGCCAGGTTTTACACTTTGGTCACAATAACCCCATGCAGAGCTATAGGCTGCGGACAGAGTGGCTGGAGAG
>VYZS01036488.1:40544-50553 GCA_013400695.1 Neodrepanis coruscans
TATATATATATATATATGTACACACACATATGTACATATATATGTACACACATATATACATTCTAGTTAACTCATGTTTTAACCCACTGAATTGAGACACGATCCCTTGGTCATTTTGAAAGTTAGACAGCTATAAGTTTTTGGATTAAGGATTTGACAACCTCACGACTCACATTTGTTCTGTAAAGAGCATAGTAAGTCCTTGCTGTGCTTCTATCCTGGAAAATACTGAAAGGAGCAACAATTCTAAGTCATAGATATCCAGTAGCCCTTCACGAAAAGTATAGTAACAATTGAACAACTGAAGTAACAGTTCAAGTTGTGATAGTAGTTTTGGCTCTAGGAAATGGTTTTACAGTAGTTTATAACAAATATATAAATATCTGAAGAGACAGTTGCCATAATGTTCTTCTTTAAGTTGCCATAACATTTTTCTTTAAGTATTGTGACCCTAAAGAATTGTTTCAAGAGACAGTTTAGTTTTTATTTTTAGTTTGTGTTTTCATGTTGTTATTGTTTTGTTTTGTTTCATTTTTCTTTTTTCTTTATGAAATGACACCTCTTCTTTCCTGTTTTGTCATTGTAAAATAATGATATATCTGTAGCCTGAGTTTTCTTAAAATTGGGAAGAGCAAGCAGGTAGTACTTAAATTTGAAGCATGCAGTGTTTATCATTATGTGTCTATGTGGCTGCAGGGACAGAAGCATCTTTGGATTGAAGAGACAACTAATTAAAGTACAGAGCAAGTTTCATCTCCCCTGCCTTACAGTTATGTATCCTTTAGAGTAAACAGTGTATTTGCTAAATACAACGTGTTACTACTTCAATGGAATCTGTGACATGCTGAAATGAAAGTTAGAGGGTAAGTGGAATACATTAGCATCTGTTTGGTCCTTGGGAATCATGAGTTTACATACTGTTGGAGAATTACTTGGAATGATGTCCCTGCAGGATTTTGTCTCAGTACCTGTTGTGCTGTCAGATTAAAAGAGCTGAGCTCCAGGTTTATCAAGGCTACTTCTGTTTCACACAATCCTTGCCGTGAAATTTGCAGCTACCTTATTTATCTGAGCTTCACTCCAAATAAACCTCGAAAGACAGTGCAATAAAGTCAGAGCAAAGGTGTGATTCATGATCTAAAGTAAAATGTTCACATCTGTCACTGAATCAAGTGTCTCATAAGGAGAAGGTGAGCTCTCCTACTGANGAAATGACACCTCTTCTTTCCTGTTTTGTCATTGTAAAATAATGATATATCTGTAGCCTGAGTTTTCTTAAAATTGGGAAGAGCAAGCAGGTAGTACTTAAATTTGAAGCATGCAGTGTTTATCATTATGTGTCTATGTGGCTGCAGGGACAGAAGCATCTTTGGATTGAAGAGACAACTAATTAAAGTACAGAGCAAGTTTCATCTCCCCTGCCTTACAGTTATGTATCCTTTAGAGTAAACAGTGTATTTGCTAAATACAACGTGTTACTACTTCAATGGAATCTGTGACATGCTGAAATGAAAGTTAGAGGGTAAGTGGAATACATTAGCATCTGTTTGGTCCTTGGGAATCATGAGTTTACATACTGTTGGAGAATTACTTGGAATGATGTCCCTGCAGGATTTTGTCTCAGTACCTGTTGTGCTGTCAGATTAAAAGAGCTGAGCTCCAGGTTTATCAAGGCTACTTCTGTTTCACACAATCCTTGCCGTGAAATTTGCAGCTACCTTATTTATCTGAGCTTCACTCCAAATAAACCTCGAAAGACAGTGCAATAAAGTCAGAGCAAAGGTGTGATTCATGATCTAAAGTAAAATGTTCACATCTGTCACTGAATCAAGTGTCTCATAAGGAGAAGGTGAGCTCTCCTACTGAATGTTTACACTGTGTGAAGCAAATACAAAAATCCAGTAAGTAAATGGGAAAAAATAAAACAATGAAAGAACAAACCAAAGAAAAACCCTAGACAAATGTACCTGGAGAAATAGAGTTTAAATGCACTGAGCAGCCACGGTCTTTTTCACATGCTTTTATAAAATAATGGGATACTGTTTCTGTTGGGCCAGGCTGGTGCTAACATGTGGAACTAGAGAGAATCTCACTGCTGAGACTTTGATCCAGCTATTTGTTTGGCTCAGGAGGGTGGTACTGGCAGTGCATTTAACTCAGGGAAAGATGAAAAGTGCCACTCAAGAGAGTTCTCTAAGTTTTCCCTCTCAGAGTCAGCTAAGAGTATCCCTTTTCAAGGCTGGTGACGCTTAGCATCAAGGAGTAAAACTGTCAGCACAGCCAATACAAAAGTATTATGTTATATGATGTGTCATGCTTCTTGCAAAATGAAGATTTAGAATATTTATTTTCTATTTTTTCTATCTAATTTTCTATTTAATAAATATTCGTAAGAAAGAGACATTGTTATTAACTGATATTCTATTCCATTTTTTCAGACCTGATTTACAGCTTCAAGCACCTTGACTCTACTTAGTTTTCTACAGTTGCAAAACCAAGGTAACAAGGTAACTAAAGAAAAAAAATGCACAGTTTTAAGGGCTTTAACATACTTTAAAATTACTCTCTTTTGCCTTTTTCTTATCAATTCCTTGCTTGATAACTCCTACTTTTTAGCTTTCCAGTTTCTCTTTTGAATCTCATTGAACATTATCAGATCCTTAAAAGATTCAGTATCTCACTTCTCACTATTCCCTGTGATTAAGGATATTACCTGCTCTATCATAACTCACAAACAAATACTTTTCTTTCACAGGAATTAATACCTGACTAATTTTTTTTCTGACATACGTTTTCTTTGCTAATCTCAAAATGGGTGTTTTGGCATTTACATGAAATCTATATACTCATATAAAAACTTAAGAGATGATGTAAACAGGCAGCTTTCTCTCTGTCTGAAACCAGGACAGCCACAGTATGGTGATGAGGTTCTCTTCTCTGGAATATCCCATGATCTCTGGTGCTCAGGTCACAGGCTCCTTAAGCCTGATCATTTTCCTGTAGAAAATCTAGACCTTCACATCCTGTTATCTTACTTCAGATCTCTATAATGGCATCAGTAACCCCTCTACAATGATTGGTGACATCTACTAACTCCCCTTCTCTTCAAGGATTTTGAATTGCAAGCATTTAGAAGTCATAAACCAGGCTAATGTATGAAAAAGAAAAGAGATTTTAAAATACTAAGTTTGGGAGTTCTCTTTATTTCCTTTTAGTGCTGATATATTAGCGACTAGTTCTGATCCCTGGAATGAAGAAACTATTTTTCACATATTTAATATAAACTGGCATTCCAGGTAGTACCATGATTCTGATATCTGTGAGGTGCAGCTGCAGCGAGACTCACTGAAGAGCTGGATATACTGGAGTTAATAGAAGAAGAAATGTTTATGGAGCTGAATTTGCTGTTATTTTGCTGCTTGCCCTAAATGTGGTACAAATGTTGGAACAAGGTAACAGGGTAAAAAGCAGGTATTAGAATTAAATTAAGCCACTTAATGTTTTATAAAGCTGCATTAGAATTTCCTGTAGTTCTTATTACTATAATGCCTGAGTGTTCCTCAAGTAATTTAGATCTGTTCTGTGGATGTCTTAATGCAGTTCAGTTGAATCATCTTTTCTTCTTGCCTCAGTAGGGACAATGCTCAGGTTCTCCCTGCTGCACTTTAATTCCTTGCTAGGTCTTCCTCATGCTGTTTATGGTAAGAAAGCTTTCTTGAGAGTATAATTTTGCCTGCATACTGCTGGTGTCCAGAGATTTCTGAAAGCTGATTGCATTACTAACTCTTTCTAACTCTGAATGTTTTCTGTTTCTGGTCTTTGTCCTCTTCACCTCTTGTGATCTGCCTAGCTGCAGCATGGCCAGATGTGTTCAGAGATTCATTCGCTGGAAGTTCCAGGTGACTTCTAAAAGTAAAATTTACATTCTTGAAAATGTAACATAAATATCTGAGAACTGGGAGAAATAAGCATAAGCATTATGTATTTTCAGTCACAACACTAGTAAGCAGGCAGCACTTGACAGCCAGAAGAAGCCTCTCAAATCTCTGTAGCAGCAACTTTCTGTAAAACTGTGTGGAATAATACAGGACAAAGTAAATGTTTCCAGACCTATCTCTACAAGTTATTTAATTTACTTTAATACAAACTGTGTGTGGAGTGCAAGGACTTTGCATCAGAACTGCACTTTTTAGTACCTAGAATGGTTGCAATTGAAGGCTCAGTGCCTAATTGCTATTGAAGTGCAATAGTTTCAGAAATCTCATGAGCCATCTGCTTACCTTTCCTGATCCTTAATTATTTCTGTATTCCCTTATTAAAAGGCTATGCTTTCTCAGTAGTGCATTTTTCTACTCATTCCAATATGGCAGTCTGGCAACATAACTATCCAGAAATGGCATCTCCAGTGCTTAGTACTGTTCCTAAACAGCAGTTGTATTCACAGAGATGTACATGTTCACTTCTTTCTTCACTATTTTTACATGCTTGTTACAATGATAAATGTTACTTGTTTCTACCTGTAATACACTGTGTCCTCCTCTAGTACTCTCATAGATACTCAGTTTTCCAATAGGTGTATGAAAACATGCCAATGGTTATATAGTAATATATATATTTCTGTATACAAGATAATGTGAAAACATATCAATGTAAATGTATTTGTTTGCACTCTTTCCCTTCTGCCTTGGATGTCGATGTTCTTAGGTAAACAGTCCTCAACCTTTGATGAACTGACATCATTAGTTGAAACCATACAAGGCATATTCCATATTTCTCTGAGCCTTAAGGAAACTGAGATTATATAGCTTTTTGAAGATTGCTTTTGGTTTGCTGAGAGGTGATCCCATGTCTGAGACCACTTGTTTTCAATTAGGAGTAACTCTGAGCAAGTGATGCGTGTATACATATGCACATAAGCCTTCTAATGCCATTGATGTTCATCTCTGGACAGCAGAGATACTTGATTTTGGAAAATATATTCATGCAAAGAATACAGAGCAACAGCTTTATCTGCTAAAGTTACTCTTACATGGTTTTCCTTTCCATTTTTCTGTGTTCTATACCAATCTGTTTGTGAGGCTGGGATTTTTATTGTTTATTTATTTTTGTTCTTATTGAACCTAATAGAAATGCTGAAGTCAAAAGCAATGGTGAGATTTTGTGACCCGTTCAACCATTTTTCTGAATCTTTCCTTAGGTCATTTATTCTTGATAATACTGTCATAACTTCAAGATGTGTGATGCGAGACTTCTTTAATGAACAACATTACCCGGAAGATTTTTAAAAACAATTGTTGAGGTCATGATTTAAGGACTTGTCTTGCCTAAAGAGACTTCAATACATCTCAGGACCATTTCAGAGGGCAGACGAGTAATTTCTAGGCCTGATAGCCATCATGAGCTTCATGTCTTTAGGTTTTGTGCTAAGGACCCTACTTATTTACAGATCTACAAGAAAATGTCTGTAATACTCCAAACATGTCATTCTACCAGTCTGGGATGAAACACCTGACAATTCAGGATGTCATTTGGTGCTCTGAAGAGCATGGGTTCCAGTCTAATCCTGTCATCAGACCTGAAATCTGAGATCTTCAACTTGGTCCAGAACTTCAGAGATTTATTTAGCTCAGAAACTGGTAGTGGAAGATGAAACAGTGCAAAAGAGCCCTTTTGGATAGAATCTGTGGAGCTCCAGAAGTTACTTCCATGAACTCTTTTGAAATCTAATTTTCTGTTCTGCAAACAATACATGAAAATAGTAGATATCTTTCAAAAGCTGACTTTTGGAAAGGTTCTGTATTTCTGGTACATATACTGGCTGATATTTGTACCAGAAATAGTTATATATGGGAAGCAGAAAACACCACTGGAATTGCTGGAAAATAAAGCTTGTCAGCAGTATTTAGTTTAAGTAAGAAGACACTAGACCTAGACTATGGGAATTTGTTGCTGTGTTAATCAACACATAAGTCTGAGTAGCTCAATTTTCAGGTCTGTGAAATAATCTACCAGGTATGTTTTTAATCTTGTTTTGCCACAACTTTGCTGAGTCTTATACAGTTAAAATAAACTTCCTTTTGATCCAGTTTCTAATGTTCTTAAACAAACGACTGTATCCACACAGAGTTCTATTTCATAGACATGTTGGAGTTAGAAAAAAGTCCTAGCTGATTCTTTATGTTTGGATTATCACAGGGAATTACTTTAACTACTGATCGACTAATATTTTATGTTAAAAAATTGGCTTTCCTTACAAGTGGTTATTTTATCAAATAGGAAGAGAGTATCATGTGGAGCACAGAGTTCATTAGCATGAAATACTCACTCCATCGTGGTTCTTCATAGTGCTAAATTTACTTAAGTGGAAAAGGAGCCAAGATCCATGGCCTTGCATGGCTAATGAGGCTTTCCAGAGCACTGGAAGGATGCAGGTGGTTATCTATTCGCATCTTACTGAAACTGTTTGACTTGCTTTCCAATTGCTTGTTAAGCTTCAAAGCTTAAGGTTGCAAATATATCTGGAGTAATGTTTTTTGAGGGTTTTTTTTGTGCTATACTAGCTAATTTCCTTTAATTTCCATCATAATTGTAGTTATATTGGAGAGTATTTTATTTTTTATTTAATGCTGCATATGTAGTCAATTTAACTCGTTGCATAAAAAACCTGAAGTAATTTTCTAAAAGGCACTAGTAAATTTGTAATTTTTGTAAAAAACCAGTGCCTGGGTTAGCATTCAAAAGTATGAGCACAGCATTACAAATCATAAGATAATTGTGACTGTTCAGAAAGACTCAGGTACGCTCCATACAACCTAATCTTTAATCCCAGTCGCTGCAGTTCAAAGAGAGTGATTGTTGAGAGCATAAGATAAAGCAAAACTGATGGTATTCAAAATTGCTTGAATTAATTTAGATGTATTATTTTCATCTCTTTTCAAGATTCAATATTTCACTTGGTTTCACTTAAATTCTTTGTATTTGGTTCATTTCAGTATGTGGCTAATTTGTGCACTGCTAAAGAGTGCTACTGCACAATGATTTTTCATGCCTCGAAATATAATTAATGTAAAGCTGAATATCATTGATAAATGGAGGCTACTTATCAGCATTTAGCATACAGGGAAATATGAAAGGGAATAATTTAATTTGTCTAAAGCAATTAGTTGTCTAAATTAGAGATAAAGGATTAAGGATGAGACATTTAAAGAACCAAACAGAAAAAATATATGAAATGTTCAAAAGTACAAACATGACAGTTTTAAGTTGGTAGTGCACTGTAAAATAGCAGATGCCTTTGTACTTTCTGTGGACAAACACAGAGTACACAGTATTAAATGATGCCTAGATGTGATACACATAATCACCTTAGAAAGTAGTAGATAAGAAAGGCTGCAATGCATTGAAATCTTGAAATATGCTTATTATGGCATGTTGCCACAAAAATGAGTGGGACCACTGGCGTAATATACTGATGGAGAGAGCAAACCCTTCACTTGAAGAGGAAGAAAATAATTCATTGAACAGCTTACAACACTGTTACTTTTATTGTCTGAAATATGCTGGGTTGCCTCTTATACTGGAATGCACTTCACCTGCCAGGAACCTGATCTACTGAGTTTTTTGAGGGACTGTATGATAACATCTGGCTGTGGCTCTCTCCTGTCACCTCGGTGTGAGTAAGAACAAATATCAGAAAGGTCAGGAAGTATACCAAGTATCTCTGGGCATGAGTGGCATTTAATCCCTCTGTATTAAAAATGCTAAATTCCTTTTCTTCTTTCCCATGTTCCAAAAGTGATTCAGCACAGATATAAAATCATCTGGATACTGATCCACCAGTCCCTTGCCAACCTCTGTCACCACCTGTAACATAAAATATGGCAATTTTTCTCAAGGAGCAAGAGAGGAGAAACTCACAAGAAAGTCTGGGATGTCTAGAGCATTGTAAGAAAACTCTTATCCTACGTAGTGGTTCTTCCACAAGAGACAAAGACAACAAGACCTGCATGAATGTTAAAAAACCTATGAGTAACCTTCCTAAAAGAACCTGTAAGGTTACCAGTAAAGAGTTCCTGCAGGAAAGCCTTTTCCTGGGCTTTTAAAGTAGATCAAGCATTTTGGTATTTGTATAATAAAGAAAACATGATCTTTATTTGAAAAAAACATACTGGTCTTTTGTGGAGCTTGAGGAGCAAGTAAAAGAGAATGACCCTGCTCCAAAGGACAGAATCAACTACAAAACAAGGACCTTCACTAAACAAGAATCCAGCTTATTTTCCATATTTTTGTGAAACACAGGATCATATAGTCACCATCAGTACTGTTATGAATAGGCTCTCGTATGGTAATGAATTGAAAGTACCTTTGAAATAATTATTTATGTATCATTTTTAGAACAGAACATAGAATATATTGGGATGACTTTGTAAATTTATTTTATGGGCAATTTCACAGCCTTTCTCTCCTGCTGAGAATTTGATAATTGATATTGATTTTCCCTAAAGTGAGTGCAGGAGTGTGTGTAATGGTATTGCTATGGTCTATTTGCTTTACATGCATTGTAGCTGAGAAAATAAATAAGAGTCCCCATGTTAACAATTGTGTCACAGAGATCACTTTTGCATTTCTGGATCATGTGAATATATTACTAAGCAGAGATAAATCCTCAGTACCACATTTAAAGTGTCTACTCCCACTTGAACATCTGCTTTTAGACCCAGAGTGCAAGAACTCTGACAGAGCTACTCAGATCTGTGATCCTAAAAGGCAAAAAAACCAAATTATAATGCTCCTAGAACTGTCTTTAGAGGAAATCTTAATGCTCTTTTTAAACAAAACTTCGTGTAAACCTACAGTATTACATACTACCATGTGCTTTGGCTGATAGTCATGGCTGTCAACACGCTGAAATGGAGGAGAATCTGAGTAAAGATTTATTTTCTTCTGTCCTGAAAAGTATAGATGTGATGGTCAGTGAAAGACATGTGTGACTTCTTGCCACTATATCTGTTGGTGTAGTGTGAACTTCTAATGCCAGTGACTAGGAAGAAAGAAGAAATTCACCAGCAGTGTATCACACTGCAGTGTGACACATCCAGCAGTACAATGTGACTTGTATGTGGAAGTTACAGTGGTGTTTAGCTGAGTGAAGTTTTGGCAGATCAGAATTCTGAATTTATGGGGCCTATATGTCAAAAGTAGACAGGGTTTGCAAACAGACCAGGTGTATGTTCCTATTGTATTGCATATGAACATTCAGCACATTAGCTACAGCTAATCTGTTTTGTCTAAGTTACTCTGCTTGCTCTTGTTGATTGTATTAGAAGGTAAAAAACTGAGAAGAAAATATTTTGGTAACTTTTTCACCAACGTTTTCTTAGACAGTGTGAGACACTGGATCAGTAATAGCATTATTATAATATTGGGTTGCAACCAGCTTATGGTGGTACACGAAGTGGAGGGAAGGGGCCAGGCCTGTAGCCCCATGGCAGCCACAGAACTCACATGGCAGGGCTTAGGCCATATCCCTTGTGGTGGGGCTGGAACTCACATGGAGTGGCTGTCAGTCAAAACAGCAGTCCGGTAGCCCACCCACACCACGGCCTCTGGAACCTCTGAGCCAGCCTCTGATTTGCGAGATCCTGCCTGGGAGGCATTGAGTAGTTCATGAGCCAGAGGTCCCTCCTGGGAGGGGTTTCCATGCTGGTTAGACCACATAAATAAAGGAGCACATGAGCTCCTCTTCATGTTTCTTTTTTGATCTGGCTGTCACCGTGTGAAGGACTCTCAGCGGTAACCTATTTTTCTCTTATTCTAATCTCTTTCTTTACTCCTTCTCTTTTTTTTCTTTCTTTACTTCTATTAATTCTCTTAATCTCTTTTCTTTCTTTACCCTTTTCTTTCTTAATATTTTGGATAACTTAAAACCAATGGATTGGACTCTTCTAAGTTGTGTGTGTTGGCATTTACTGGGTACTTTGTGAAATTTCTACCTTGATTGTATGTTATC
>VYZS01036490.1:1223-12392 GCA_013400695.1 Neodrepanis coruscans
CCCGGCGCTGCTCCCGCCGGCCGTGCCGAGCGGCGTCTCTGGACGGCGGGAACACCGTCAAAGATCGGTAAGCCTGCACGCCTCGGCTGTGGGCAAAGCCCGCCCGGCTTCGCGCCCCAGCCCCGCCCCGCCTCGGCTCGGAGCGGGGCCATGGCCGACCCCAGCCCGGGACCGGGATCGCGCCTCCCGCAGTCATTCTGGACCGTGCGAGCACCGCCCGTGCTGGCCAGCAATGCCGGGGCCACACAGCGCCGAAACTCTGCATCGGACCGGAGCCGCACCTCCCAGCAGCAGCGCCTGCCATCCACGCCGCCAGAGCGGGGTGGGAGGGGGAGGAAAGGGCGACCAAAAAAGCCATGCGGGCATGGGGGCGGGCGGCCCCAGAGCAGAAAGCAGTCGCCAGGGCCGCCAGCGCAAGGCAAAGTCGCCGTACCATGGCTTGATCGTTTTTAACTTTCATTTTTTTTAGCCCCACAACACATGGTACCTCAGAAAAAACTGAGTTGGACAACAGATCTCATTTCAAAAACAGTCTCATAGACACCTGGGCCAGGGAGCATGATATTGAGTGAATATATCATATTCCCTATCATGGTCCAGCCTCTGGGAAAATGGAACTGTATAATGGACTGTTAAAAGCCACATTGAAAGCAATGGATGGTAGGACCTTCAAACATTGTCACCTACATTTAGCAAAGGCCACTTGGTGAGTTAACACTAGAGGCTCTACCATTTGAGCTGGCCCTTCCCAATCAAAACCTCCATGTACCATAGATGGGGATAATGTCCCTGTGGTGCATGTGAGGAGTATGTTAGGGAAGACAGTTTGGATCACTTCTGCCTCAAGGAAATGCAAACCCATCCATAGGATTGTTCTTCTCGAGAACCTTACTTGGAGGGTAATGTAGAGGGGCAGGGAAATATGATGTGTACCTTAAGGAGATTTGATTTTTGGGTGAAAACCATCTATAATGTTAAACTATAAAATATTATTTGCTGAATGACACTGCCACTGTATGCCACAACAACCATGGACTATTAGTATGTACTGTTTAAGATACACCAGTTCCGATCTCCTGATGCAGGTGGCAACTAGGTGACAGCATACCCTGGAAGACATCTAGGACAGATAGAACCCACAGTCATTGACTAAACATATTTAACAAACATTTTGGAGTAATGGCCATTGAGTACGGAAATGACACTTGTGCTTGTGTGTGTGTGTATATATATATATATATATATAAATATATATATATATATGCATGTATGTAGTTGGAAAGTGTAGGATTTGGGCATGATACATATGGTGTAGAATAAGGTCCTGGTTCAGGCTAGGACAGGGATAATCTTTAGTAGCCAGGTGGGGGCATGGCTAGGACCTGGAGGTTATTCTGTGCCACATTATATCATTTTTAGGAGTTTCTTTTGGGGAGAAAGGGTCCCTTCTGGGTCCAGGTGTCCTGGCAGTGAGAATAGTTATGTATTTTATATTGTTGGGAGGTTGCCATATGATTCATTCATTTCTTGTACTCTCTGGCTTTGGTACAGTTACTGTTCCTTTTTCATTTTTTTATCTCATTGCTCTTTCCAGTAAATTGTTCTTATCTCAGTCCATGATCTTTACCTTTTATGTCTCCAATTCTCCTCTCTAGTGAACTGCAGGGGAGGGGGAGTGAGTGAGTGGCATGTGGTTTGTAGAGTTTCATTGGGAGCACTAAACTGGGGAGTACCCTAACCCTAAACAACAACAATTTCCCTCAATGTTGTACTTCAATACATCTGTTTGGTATATTCACTTTGCTGGCATCCAATGGTTACTATAAAGGTCACCCTGAAATTCTTCTTATTATTGATGATAACTCCTAGATAACTCTTTCTTCAGTTCCTAGAATATCCTGTGCTTTTACTCATGGCAAACCTCAGTGTCCTATAATATTCCTCTGAACTGGAACATATATGAGACCAGTAAAGCTGAGCTGCATTGCTCAGATCAGAACTTCTGTGTGGGGCTTTCAAACTATTACAGAATCACACAGAATGACAGCATGGTGTCGTGGGTGTAAAAAATGAAAGTTAAAAACGATCGGGCCGTGGTGCGGCAACTGCCTTGCGCTGGCGGCCCTGGCGACTGCTTTCTGCTCCGGGGCCGCCCGCCCCCATGCCCGCATGGTTGGTTTTTTTTCGGTCGCCCCTTCCCCCCACCACCGCCACCTCCGGCGGCGTGGACGGCGGGCGCTGCTGCTGGGGGTGCGGCTTCGGTTCGGTGCGAAATGGCGGCGTAGTGCAGACTCGCCGATGTGAGCGCCGCTCCCGCTGCCTGGAGTCGCCGCTCGGCACGGCCGGGGGGAGCGGCGCCGGCGGCGGAGGCGGCGGGGCCGGCTCCTTGCCTACGGCTNACACGCTCCCTTCTAAATACCGTGGAGTCTCTTTACTGGGCCCTGAGAGAGAGAGAGACAAGCACTATTCGCCAGAGCGTCCCTACCCCAAACGAGGGGCCAGGAAAAAATTTATTTATTTGATTTGTCTGTTTTGTACTTTGTTTGTCGGGTTTTGGTGTTTGCGCAAAATAAACTGTGATTGTTTGTGTGTTCTCTTCATTTTTGGGGTGTGTTTGTGACTTCTCT
Source organism: Neodrepanis coruscans (assembly GCA_013400695.1). Classification (NCBI taxonomy): domain Eukaryota; kingdom Metazoa; phylum Chordata; class Aves; order Passeriformes; family Philepittidae; genus Neodrepanis; species Neodrepanis coruscans. The sequence goes on from VYZS01036490.1 coordinate 3,851, forward strand.
CAGAGTCTCTGCTCCAAAATCACTGAATTTGTGGTAAAACCACCACACATGGTTTGGATTGGAAGGGGCTTTTAAAGACTATCTACTCCAGCTCCTCCAACTGTTATCAGTGTTCCTTAGGGAGAGAACAAATTCCATATCCAACAACATATTTATAATTTAATTCCCTGTCATTTTGCCATTGTTAAGTTTTCTTTCAGCAAAAACTGCAATATCCTTCTTTGTAGAAAAGCTGTTTGGCTATTCAGATGAAGACACTGGAGTTGTATGCAAGGAAGTTTGATATAGAATATTTTTTGTATTTTTAATGTGAGATGTTGTTGTGGACGACTGATTGGAGAACACCCGGGAGTGGACCACAGCTGGCCTGTTTATCAGGCTGCTTCACAGAGGGATGGTGAAGAATGGTCTGTGCAAAACCACACAAAGATGAACCCAACAGATGCATTTGGTACAATCAATTTTCAAGATGGAGACCACACTTACCATGCCAAGGTAATATACACTGTATTTATATGTCCAATTTATTTTTATAATTTCAGCATAATAAAGGCAAAAAGTGGTTTTGGGTGAATATCAGATTGATTGTCTTAAGAAGGCAGGGTAATTTAAATGTAAGTCAGGTTAAAATCTGTGTATGATATTTTTGCATTAACTTCACCATGATTAAGCATAGGATGTCTTGCTGTCTGTATTGCTCACAGATGTATTTTTGTGCCACCACTTCAATGGTATGACAGCTCTACTCCTTTACAAAATCTGCAAGACATTAATGCTGAGAACTTTGTAATGTGTTGCAGTTTATTTTCTTGGAGTATTTAAAAGATATATACTTAACCCACTATTTTTCTTCCCAGTATATTAGACTCTCTTATGATAGCAATTTGGATCAACTGTTGCACCTGATGATTAAAGAATGGCAGATGGAGTTGCCAAAGCTAGTGATCTCTGTTCATGGAGGCATTAAAAATTTCAAGCTTCCCTCAAAGGTCAAGCAGGTTTTCAGCAAAGGTTTGGTGAAGGCTGCTGAGTCTACAGGAGCATGGATAATTACAGAAGGCATCAACAGCGGTACTGCAATTCTTTTTCTTTGTTTCTAATTTCCTTTGATATTTTTTCCCTGCATGACAGCATATTCATTTAGGTTGAATACAGTAAAATTATTTGAAAATCGTTGCTTTTTTTTTAAGGAACAGTGCATAATTGAAAGAGTGACATCATGTTCCATTACTGTTAACATGCATTCTGAATATTTTTAATTTTTTTTTCGTTAAGAAGCAGAGTATTCTGCATGTAATAAGGAACCCTGTATTCAAACAGAGCTTATCTGCAGTCAATATATCTGCAAATTATCAAAATATTTAGGTTTTGAGGACTATGATTTTTGAAACATTTTTCAAATCTAAATTTAACTTGTATTTTTATAATTGAGAAAGTTTGAATTAGGATAATCCATGAATTGGCCTATTAGTATCTGAAACTGCCTCTAGAGTACTCTAAAAAACTGAGGGATCAGTAAACAATGTAACTGAAACAGTTTTACTTCTTTAGCTGTTATTCAATCTGGTGATCTTATGGGGGAACTGCCCTGTGTATTTATGTAAATAACGAAGTTTTACAGATGCAGAAAGCACCATTAGCAGCACACTAAGATTAGAAATACGTGTTGAGTTGGAAGCATTGGTGGATTATGTCTGAGCCTTATGATTCCTGAAGTACATCAAATATAAAAGTTGTCCGGGATGTTTTGGCTAAAACATACCCTTAGAATAAATTCAGTGATGGGAAAACCTCTCTTGGTGTCCTGTAGCAGGTCTCCAAATACAGAAGAAAAATTATGATTTGATTATCTGTTTAGGAGTGTCCAGACATGTGGGGGATGCGCTGAAAGGCCGTGCCTCACCACACCTGAGAAAGATCTGTGCTATTGGGATTCCTCCATGGGGTGTCATTGAGAACCAAAGGGATCTCATTGGAAAAGATGTGAGTCGGATGCATTTTAATGATAAAAGCCTTCATGTTCATGGGATGCTATAACTCTCTCACTTACATGATTTTCTTCTTGATTCTTGATTTCATGCTTTTTCTCAGCAATAAAGGCTTAGATTTTACTTAGTAGATTTTACTCAATGGCTGATTTTACTCATCTACTCATTCTGTGCAATGTGGAAGCACTGTATTTTGCTTTTTGTATGTAAATGAATTGTTTTTAAATATTTATCTTCCTACAGGAAATCGCCATGCCTTTTTAAAATTTTATTATTAATTAGGCAACTCTCTTGTGGTTGCAAATTATGTATTTCTATATTAAGATTCAGAATAAGCAACCAGGTTAGGGGTGTGCACAAACAGGCTATTAATATGAGTGATTTTTATTCACAAACTCTAACTTTATGTGAGGGCCAGTGTGAAGGCAGAATCTACTTAACTGTCTAACAGCACTGGAGAAGTAAGGTGAAATCATTCCTGATAAATGTTGGCTCGTGTTTTTAATGGGAATATAACCCAGGGAAACTATGCCATTGTGTTTCAGCTATTGCAAAGAACATCAAGAAAGGATTAGATTGCAATCTCAGTATTGCAAGCCTAATCAGAAATATTTTCTATGCTTTTAACTGTGCTTTTGTTGCTGTTGCTAAGGATCAAATGCAAAAAGCTTGATGGACGGTTTCAAACCATCACAATATGATGAAGAAACACTTAACAAGTGAGGTAACATAAATGGTGGTATTTCATTGGTTTCTTTAAGGGTCTTTTTATTTTGGCTTTCTCAGGTAATATGCCTGTACCAAACTCTTGGTAACCCACTCAGCAAGCTGAGTATGCTCAACAGCATGCATTCTCATTTTCTAATGGCAGATGATGGGACAGTAGGCAAGTATGGGAATGAAATGTTGCTCAGGAGAAATTTGGAAAAGCACATATCACTTCAAAAAATACACACAAGTGAGTACTGCTGTGGTCATCTTTTTGACAGAAAAACCAATTGTAAGGAGATACTTAACATTTCCTGTTACATGTTGTACATCTTGATTTGCTATAAATTTCGCTGAAATTAAATTTTATTAATTGCACGTGTCTTGAACTCTGAATTTGAGAAAAATGAAAAGGACAGCATTTTTATATATGTAAAGCATTATGTATTTGGATGAACTTACATACTGGTTTCTCAGTTGTAGACATCTAAGTCACTCAGATTATTTAGTATGCATTGAGTATTTGCTCACTTGGTGCCTTTATATGCTCACGTTCAAGAATTTACAAAAACTTAGAAACTAACTCAATTTTTAATATGTTCACATATAGAGCTTCTTTCTTCTCAGTCTTATATATTTTCTTACTAGGAGTTTTTGCAAGTCAGGTTTTCTATTATATTTTCAATTCTATTGCATTGTATTTGAAATTTATTTCTGTTTTTAAAAAATCCACCCTTCTGCTGCAAAACTTAAGAGTCTCTGAAAAAATGCTTGATTACTCTTCTCTGTGTGGGCAAGGATTTCAAACATTGTTGCATGTGACAGGTATTGTCAAGGGCATTTGGAAGGATTTTTTTTTTCATTGCTAGGGTCACTTAAAGTTTTCTCAGGAGTTTTCATGGTCTTTTTGATCTGGTTGCAGAAGTTATATGGAAGTCTCTGAAAGTGTATGTCAAAACAGAGGTGGTGAAGGCATGCTTTCCTCTCTATTGAACCACATATGAGACTTTCATGAGTGTTTTTTTCTCAGATGTTTTGATTATTTCGTGTGTAACTGAGACCTGCTTGTAACTGGTTAGATGTATTTTGAAACAGGAATGGGCCAAGGTGTTCCCGTAATTGGATTAGTGGTGGAAGGAGGCCCCAGTGTGATCCTAATGGTGCGGGAGTACGTGACAGCCAGCCCAGCTGTTCCTGTCATGGTCTATGAGGGCACTGGCAGAGCTGCAGATATCCTGGCATTCACCCACAAACACACAGGTGGTGGAGGGTGAGTAGAGGCATAATTGGTCTGTCATATTGGCAGGGACATGAAAACTCCTATCTCAAAACCTCTTATATATTATAATTTCTAATGTTTCTAGTAATGACCCCACTGTGGTCTTTTGCCAGCTTTAACTTCTGTTGAGAGCAGAGTTTCTTCCTTCCCGGCCTCAGACTAGTACTGCCAAATTTACTCTGACTGTTTAGAAGCGGGAAACCTGGATGCCGCTGTTTTGAGTTACTATGAAGTTTCTTACCTTTGGTGAAAGAGAAAGTTGGATGACCTCAGCGTGTTTGCTTGTGTTTTAACCCAATTTTTTTCTCCTGCTATTAAAAGTCTGTGTATGGACTTGGATTTGGGTTGCATAAAGCTTTTGAGTCTAGAGCTGGGGTCAGTTGTTTTAGAAGCTTCAGGCTCCTAGTAGGAGGAGGACTAAGCTTCCTTGTATTTGGCTTTGGTTTACTCATTGATAACCCAGATTTTTCATTCTTGTCTAGCTGTAACTCTGTGTCAACATCAGTGCAGTTTCAGCTGCAGGCTCTCTTGAACCTACCTTGATGAAAATTTTGTGTCCTAATAGAAATAGATATATATAAATGTACAGCAAATCAGTATTATTTCTGAAAGTTTTTCAAATTCAGAAGGTTTTTTAGATAAAAAATCAAATTTTAAAGAGGTGGTCTGTGTTCATTCCAATTTAAGCAAATTAATAATTTAATAAGTGTTATATCCTAACGATTTGTTTATTGTCTTTTCTAAATATTCTTTTGGAGAGCCAGTATTTGCCCCTAGTGTGTTGCATTGAGCATTTTTTTTCATTTGTTTTTTTTAACATATTTATGATATTTAAAAAAAAATCAATTCATTTCAAAAGAAAATATGGATGGAAAGGTTAATGGCAAGATAAATGAAAGGGAAAAAGATGGGAGAGATGAAGCCTAATGAAAAAGTAGTGAGGAATTTAATTTTATCCCTATATGACTATTGAAAGAAAGAAAAAGTTTGCTAAACTTCCAGTGATTTTTAGCTCTATATTCAGGGACAATCCTTTGAAAATTGTTCATGTGTTGTATTTCCAATAATAAATATGTATGTCAGAACAAATTTCTGTGTGAATAATAATGTTATGTGATGACTTTGCTTTGTTGTGTTGAAAGGAGGCAGGATTAAGTCAACAGAGAAGCAGAAAAAGAAGAGATTTTTCTATATGTCTCTGCTTAGTCCAAGTCTCATCTTTTCTGGAGTGTCATTTGGGTATGTAAGAAGTAGCTAAAATACAATTGTTCCTGCTTCTGTTTCTGTTTTCCAGGGATCTGTGCCCTCAAGTGAAGGAAGAGGTCTTAGTGATGATTCAAAACACATTTAGTTTGGAACAGAAACAATCCAGTCATCTTTTTCAAGTGTTGATGGAATGCATGGAACACAGACAGTCTGTGAGTGGGGTTCACACACTGAGTTTAGGATATCTTCATTTGCTGTTACCCTTTTTGCTCTTTTTGTGGTGGGTTGGTGTGGACCCAGGCATTATCTCTAATATAAAGATAACACAAAGGTGTCTGTGACAATTTCTATATTCAGTAGCTCTACAGAGCCTGTTTAGTTAATGATCCTCCTCTTCTCCAGGCAAAACAACCCCAACTCCTTCAGCTGCTCCTCACAGGACTTTCCCTCTACACTGTTCATCAGCTTCATTGCCCTTCTCTGGCCTGACTTTAACATTTCAATATCTTTCGTGAAGTGAGTGTCAAAAACTGGACACAGGACTCAGGGTGCGTCCTCACCATTGCCGAGTACAGGAGGAAGGTCATTGCCCTGGTCCTGCTGCCCACACTATTGCTGATACAAGGCAGGATGACCTTGGCTTTCTCAGGCACCTGGGCACACTTCTGGCTCATGTACAGTCAACTGTCAGCCAGCATCCTCAGGTCCTTTTCTGCTGGGCCACTTTCCAATCACTCTCTCCCTAGCCTGTAGAACTGCTTGGAGTTATTGTGGCCAAAGCGCAGGACTTGGCACTTGGTGTTGTTGAAGCTCTTGCCACTGGTCTCAACCCCTCTATCTACTTTGACAGGGCCTGTCAAGGTCGCTCTGCAGAGCTTTCAGATCCTTCTTCAATGCTCCTATCCAACTTGGTGTTGTCTACAAGTCAGACAATGATGATACCCTCAAGCAGATCATCCTTAAAGATATTGAACTGGACTGGACTAAATATTAAGCCCTGGGAATATCACTAGTGACTGGAAATTCCCTCCCTCAACCTTCTGGCCCCACTGTTTTTGATGCAGCCCAGGATATGGTTTGCTTTCTAGGCTGTCAGCCTAGAAATTTTGCCAGCTCCTGTTGAGCTTTTCTTCCACCAACAGTCCCAAGTCTTTCTCCCTGGTACTGCTGTCAATCCAGTCTCTGCCTAGCCTGTATTTGTTTGCAGGATTTCTCTGACCCAGGTACAGGTCCTTGCACTTGGCCTTGTTGAACTTCATGATGTCTGTACAGGCCCACCACTCAAGCCTGTCAAGGTATCTGTGGATGACATCTCTTCCCTCTAGAGTATCAACACCGCTCAGATTGGTGTCATCCACAAACCTGTTGAGCATGCATTCAATACCAGAGTCCACATCCCCAACAAATGCTTTAAATAATACTCATTCCAATACCGACCCTTGAAGGACACTACGTGTTAGTGATCTCCACTTGGACATTAAGCCATTGACCATAACTCTACAAGTGCCACCATCCATCCAATTCCTTTTCTGCAGGGGAGTCCACCAATCAAAATCATGTTGGTCTAGTTTAGAGACAAGGATGTTGGGCAGGACAGTATCAAACAGTTTGCACAAGTCCAGGTAGATGACATCAGCTGCTCTGTAGTTCAGCCATTGGAGGTCACCAGATTTGTCAGCCATAATTTGCCATCTTGGCTGTCACCAGTTACCTTGTTATTTTTATTGTGCCTTAACATAGTTTCCTCCATGGTCTTGCCAGGCAAGAGGCAAGATTGAGGCTGACTGACCTGTAGTTTCCCAAGCTCCTTTTTAGCCTTTTTTAAAAATGTTATTTATATTTCCAGTTTTCCATTTACAGGGAAATTTGCCAGTCTTCTACAAATTTTCAATTATAATGGGGTACTAAGGGTTTGTTATGGGAGTAATAACAGTTGTAGGACAGGTCACTAAAATGGAAGCTACCCAATACTTTTTTTACTTTGTTTGGGTGTCTGTTTTCTACCTGAAAACTGAGTGAATATGAACCATATTGCATTTCTACCTTTCTCAGCTGTAAAGGTCATAGGTATAGACTTACGTAGATTTATGCAGTAGGTTAATTCCAGTTTAACTGGGATGTCGTTGCATTAAAAAACAAAATGGTGCATTTCTATCTGAAACAAGAAAATTATGTCTGAGCTTTTGCCATTGTTTGTGTTGAGATGTGTATGGTTTAATCTATCACAGCCCATACCAAGAAGAAATAACTCCAGACTTCTCTGTCTCACCTCAAATAGTATACTTCTGCAATTCTAACAGATAACCATATTTGATGCGGAGTCTGAAGATGAGCGGGACATTGATTTGGCAGTTCTGACTGCATTCTTGAAAGGTATTGAAAAATATGACCTATTTACATGTCACATTCAGTCTTATTGACTTACCTGTTCAAAGCAAAGGAGTAACATCGATGTGTGAACACTTGTTTCCTAGGTACAAATATGTCTACTTCAGATCAGCTAGATTTGGCATTAGCCTGGAACCAGCTAGATTTTGCCAAGAAACACATACTCATTTATGGACAACATTGGAAGGTACTATTACTTTTTATTTTTCACCATGTCTTTACATGTTATTATAATGACTAATTTTCCATGATTTGTGTTTGTTAAGCTTCAAATAAGAGATAGTTTGATGACTGGAGTCAGTCTTCTGTAATCTGCTTTGATTTTGGAGGGGCATTATCTAAAATTGTGACATATTCAACTGCAGAGTGCATCAGATCACATTTGTTTTTCCAGAGAAGATTTGACAATCAAAAGTGCTTACGGATATTTCTGTGTAGCCCAGAATATTCTTTTCTCTGAGGATGTAAGCTCTAAAGTTTTAAAGAAAAATACAGGAAATGCAGTGTAAATCACCAGTTAAAAAAAAAGGTAAAATTAAGTGTGGTAACATGTCATTATCTTAGATATTGTTTCTTAGGAATAGTCACAATTGAAGGCATGCCATGATTTAGACCTATATTAACTAGACCTAGACTATATTAATTAGTAGTGTGTGAAAAAAAACCCAGTAGTAATTCAATCAGTCCTATATATTGTGGTTTTCAAGTTTTCAGATGTAATCCAATATTTAAGTATAACTCTCCATAAATGAGCTTTTATGTACATAATATGATTTTTATAGATGACAAATACAAAACTGTGTACTTTAACATGTTTTTTCATTTGTTATAAGAGTTAATATTAACAATATCTCTTGGTCCTAGAAGGAATCCTTCAGTTTTGTCTGGAATTACGAGGTTCATTTTTCCAGTCCTGAGCGTTTTCTTCTTTAAAATGTACATTTTGAAAAATGAACAGTTGTATATATATATA
>VYZS01036490.1:12459-32602 GCA_013400695.1 Neodrepanis coruscans
ATATGAGTGACCATAGCTAGTTGTTTGCAACAACAAGAGACATGAATTTTTTGATCACCAGCCCACACTTTGTTGTATGTAAGGCCATGGTCTGTAATGTATGGAGGATTATGCCTTAGATGTCTACAATTGAATATCCATGAATTAAATATTGGATATTAGGAAAAAATTATTGATCAAAAGGGTTATCAACCATTGGAACAAACTGCTCAGGTGGCTGAGCTGTCATCCCTGGAACTATTTAAATTACATGTAGATGTGGCACTTATGGACAGGGTGTAGTGGTGGACTTGTCAATGTTAGGTTTGCAGATTGACTTGATGATCTAAAGAGCTTTTCCAAACTAAGTGATTCTGTGTATATGGGAAATAATGAATAACACTTTCCTAGTCCCCACCTCTTTAAAACAGAAGTTTAGAGAACTATTGCATAGTTCAACCTCTTTACTCCAGGCTCTTCCAAGGTTCAGTTTTTCCATATTTCTGACCATATTTTCTGCTCTTCTGTCTACTTTTTTCAGGTGCAAAAGTCATCTTCTGGGACAGGCAGACCAGCACTGCACTCAATATTCTCATTTAGATAATTAGTAAAATACTAATATTTTAGAGATTGTTCTATATTCATCTAAGGATAAATCCTAATAGGCTGTATGCCTTTTTTGCTTGTTTCTAACTTATATTCAATTTATATTCCTGCTTTCAGAAGGTAAACTCACTAGAACTTTTTTGTGTTTGTCACTCATAGAGTTCCATTTTCAATCTACAAAATAACTGCCTTGCTTCCGTTTACTATATTTACCCATGTTGTTATTATTATACATTTGTTATATTGTTCTTTACTAAGTTCTAACTGTATTGACATGCCATACTTTGACAACTTGTCTTTCTTAACCATTCGCATATTTTCTACTGTCTTCCATGCTGCTCTTAGAGGGGCTGATTTCAGCTCTACTTCAGTTCTTTGGGAACTCTTAGGTGAACATTACTGGTCCTGACCATTTGCTGACTTCATAGATGACTTCTATAGTCTTTTTTACTGGCACTTCAGTTTGACACAGTTCCTCATATTTGTCTGCCATAAAAAGCATGAATGTAGGACTTTACTAACCTATTCTCTATCAAGCAGTGAGACAACAAATTAGTTTGTTCTTACCTGCAATAACCTTATTTCCTTGAGTGTTTTTTTCTTTTGTACACTGATCATCCTCTGGCCTTAAAGTCCAGCAGCAGGGTCCCTAATACCACTCCTATGCTTCTGATATGTTAAAAAAAAATCTATATATATGTTCCTATCTATTTCGGCACAATTGTTCAGCACCATTTGGAATGAAAAGACATTGCCAAATAAGCCTCAGATCTTTTGCTTCTCCAAGCAAAAATTAGATTGACATGTACTGCTGAAAGTTTTTCTTTTGATTAAGCATAAAAAAAATCTTAAATAACAACTATTTTCTTCTTGCATGGATAGAAAAAAACAACCAAACAAAAAATGTATAAACCCAGTTTTACAGTTTGCCTTTAACTTAGTTGCTTTCTTAATTAGTGAGATTTAACTCTCTGGCTGTCAGGGACTGCCCGACCTGCAACTATCAGAGGCTACAGCTTCTGCAAGGTTATTGTGGTTGTGTGTTCAAATTTTGAATTTTAGCAGTAAATTTTAGGTGATTGTATAATCTTAGTATATTTTTGTGTATTTAAGCATTTCAAGGAAACATGCACAATTATGCAGATTGTGGTCATTTCTTTTTAGAACTCTGGTCCTAGAAGTTGAAGATTTAGAGACTGTAACCAGTTGTAATTATCTTTCTTCTTCAATGTCAACTCAATCTCAAATAGACTTCACACCAGAACATGTCATTCTAATAGTTACCAAATCGCTCTTTAAACATCTTCGGACACACTCCAGCTCAAGGAATGTTTGCTTGAAGAAATTCAATTCAAGAATGATGAGTCACTCTGAGATATTTCTGGAAGAAATACCAATAATTCAGGATCAGTGCATGAGTATTCTTTTTACATGTGACAGTTCTGTAACACTTATTGGTCACCTTTTGACATCTTTGGTGATCTGTCAAATTTCAGTATGTTCTGTAGAAAAACTTTATACGAATTTATATAAACCTCACATGTCTAACTTCTTTGCTATTTTGCATGTGGAAAATCTGCTCAGCTCTTTGCAAGTGCCATGAAGAGAGTGCTTTCACAGTTTGGACACTGTTGTAGGAAGATCCCTGCTTCACGCTTTCTTTGAGATTATTCTTCTAATATTAGATTATTATTCTAATACTCATTCTCTTTCATATTTGAAAAAGTCTGCTTTAAAAAACTTCCAGTTCTATAGAGAGATTTTGAAATAAAATGCCTTGAAACAGCTTTTGTCACATGTCAAAAGAAAACTTTTCCTCCACCTCATGCATTATCATACATTGGCTTCCGAAGTGAATTAGAGAGTAGAGAATTTATTATCAGAGTCTGGTTGTACAGCTACATTTTAGATATCATAGGTGTTTGGTTTATGGTAGCTCAGTTTTGCTTCCACTCTTTTTTTGGATTTTTTTTTACACAGGTGCTTCCTCCAGCATTTTCTTTTTTAATATGCACTTTAAATAAACATAGAGATAAGTCATTGTGGTAAAGAGATTATTAGCTGTTCAGAAATGTTTTATTTATTTCCCAAAGTAATTTTCTAAGCTTTTCCTTCAACTCTGTCCATCTGGAGGTTGGTGCCTTGGAACAGGCAATGCTGGATGCTTTACTGATGGACCGTGTGGATTTTGTGAAGCTATTAATAGAGCATGGAGTGAACATGCACCATTTTCTTACTATATCTCGTTTGGAAGAACTCTACAATACAGTGAGTACTTGAAATTCTAAAGTACAACTTTAAATAAGAAAGCCTCAACAATACTCTTTTGCTTACAAGTTCTAATAGGTAGGCCACATTTTCTTTGAAGTACTTTTGCAAAAAAAAAAAGAGGAAAGTTAATGAGTTTTGCTAAGTTTTGATTGCAATGTGGGATTTTTGGATTGGTGTACCAGCTTGTTATTTTTGATTCACTGTCATGAACCAGACTGAGTGCTCACAGGAAGCTCATGAAGAATATATTCAGATTTAAATCCACCATGTGACACATGCTTGTCTTGCTGAAAATACGTTGTTTAGACCAAAGCTATATCAGCTTCTTTCTAGAATATGTCATGGTTTAAGATAGAAGAGGTGTTGCAGATTAGTGTTGAAATGTTTTTGAAGAGATTTGTGAGTAAACTTTAAGGGGGGAGAGTTTGAATCACAGTAGCTTATTCTGAAGATTTTTAGCTGCTTTCTTTTACTGTATTGATTTTCTAATGTAGAGTGGCATGTGTGTTTACTGTCTTTTCATTTCACACCACAGAAACAAGGACCATCAAACCTACTTTTACATCACCTTGTTCGAGATGTGAAACAGGTAATAGTCATAGGAAATGCTGGGGAGCAAAAATGGTAACTTAGAACTTCAGTGTCCAGTAGGCACACTGCTATTAGATAATAGAGGGTAATTGTAGGAATAGAAGTTATGGATTCATTATTACAGTCCTATATCTGCTAAATGGTTTTATCTTAATCCCACTGATCCTCCTAAGCAATTAACTAGCATACTACTACTGAGGCTCCCAAGGGTCCTGTACTTCATTTCAAACCCAAAGAATTCATGTAGATTAGACTTTTTCTCTAAAGCAACAGAGTGATTGTACAAAAGACTTGATGAATTAGTGCAATAATTATGCTCATTGTTTTAAGGTTTTCTTTTTTTCCTGAAAGCTAAAAACGTCTTTTCTAGCTGAGCAATAACAAAAAGATATTGTGAAAAGATATAATATTGTTTTAATTTGCTGCATTGCTTAGGAGAACAGAAGGTGGCAGTGGATGACTACTGCATGAAGCACTGGCTCTATGAGTAACTTAGTGTCATCCTTGCTATTTAGATACATCATTAATTTATTTAATTTCATTTTTTCATGTTTCAGTTATCTGTTGCACCTCACAGCACTGCTTAGCCAGGAAGATATGAACTATTCTTTATGCATTTAGGCTTCAGTCCAGAGGATTCCGAGATCCAAATCTAGATTAATTGACTAATTCTTTCCAGGGTATGAAATGCTAAGATAAAATGGAATGCTAAGCCTGACTTTGCAGAATTTTGTTTGATTTGTGGTATGAGTTTGTTACTGTGGGTGACTTTCATGGCAATCTCATTTATGGTTCTCTAGAGACATATAGGGTCTGATCTCCATCACAAACTATTTTCTGTGTTTTTCCATACTGATGAACATATTCAAGGTCTAATTCATGTGATAGATCTGGAAGATTTCAGTGTTGAAAAAATATCTGACTTTTATAGGTTGAAAAATCTGTCTTTCTCACTAGTACTGAAATGACTGATACAACCTCTCTCCTAAAAGTCCATGCCCTCTATATGTCTCAGGACACCTTTGGAAAACTCAGTGTGTGATCTAAAGAGAAGCTTTTGGCACTTGATATGTAATAATGGAATTTATGTAAAAAATACCTGCAGAATTTAGAAACTTTCTATGCTGTTGTGTAAGCTAAACTCACTTGGGATCTACAACCAGGTGTAAATGATGAGAAGCCTTTTTCACCTACACTTTGAGTAATCTTAAGTGCTCTGTGAATAGGTTGTGCAGTTGCAGTCAAATATGGTGACACAGTAGCAGGGGCAGTCACCAGAGTGATGTAATCACAAATTTCAGAATATTTTCTCCATTACTCTGGCCAGCTTTGATACCACTGCATTTGAATGGAGATAAATTGTGGTCTGATGTGATAACATAAATATGGGGTTTAGTGCAGAGAAATACATACAAGTATAGGTAGTTGGAAATATTTGCCTAACTGAATGACAGAGCTGAGAAACTCCGTCCAGTGAGGTGTGCTTTCATCCCAGAGTGTTCAGTACTTGGAAGCCTACTCAGGGCTGGGTGGCTTTAGTTGTCTGCACTGAGGCTTGCTACTGAAGTTTATTGAAAAAAACCTCAGCCCAATAACAGAAAATACTTTTCACAGTCTCAAAGGGAAATACTGCTAGGAATATACAATGTGTCTGATCCCATTTATGTACAGGTCCATTTTTCACTTCAAAGAGTTGCAGTTTAAGGTTGTAGCAATAATTTTTAAAATCTGTGTATAAAATAATCTGTTCTTCAGAGGATTTGTCTGGGAATGACAGTGGAGGTAAGATGGGCAGTGGTGCTTTAAACAGGAATGGTGAGAGGCTCAGAAGCTAGAGCTAATACATGTAAAGATGCTGTCCTAGTTGACAGGACAGTCTTGAGCCTCTGCAAGACATTTCCGATCTCCAGGAATTACTCTGCAACATTAAATCCATGCTTCAGCTACTTCTTAATTTTTAATTAATAAATGAGCCTAATGAGCAAATCTCACCATGCTAGTTTTCCCTTGTTAAGAGAAGAAGATTGTTATCAGTCTCTTTCTTTTTGGTGATTGCCCTGAAGAACCATTACCCTCACTTTTGAATGCAGCTGGTGATCATTGCAATGTATGTGCCTAGGCAATGTGTGTGCAGTGAGCTGTAGCCATCACATTTTTCAGACTGAAAATATGAATGTGCCTATGTTCTCTTTCCTAGGGGAGTTCCATATGCCTAATGAATGTGTAGTTTCCTAACAGATGCAGGAACTCTCAGCTGCAAATTTTTCCAGACTACTCATTAGTAGAAATGGTTGAATGTTTGTCGTAGGGTTAAAACCGAAAGTAAAAACAGTCTCTGTTTCAGCCGCGTGGGCCAGTGGCCGGGCGAGAGGAAGGGAACGACCCTCTTTGCCCCCCCACCGCCCGCGTGAACTGGGGGCCACCTGCTGCCCACTGCTCTGCGCCCTCCAGCCCCGGCAGCGACACCTGGTCCAGGGCGAACCTTGGTGAAGTGCGGCGGCAGCAGCCCGGCAGCGGGGGCTGGTTTTCCCCCAGCGGCGCGGCACGGACTGCAGGCGTGGTACTGCACGCTGCCAAGAACTGCTGCTGGATGTGCAGCTCCGGCCCGATACCGAGTCCCAGCACAGCCCCGCTCGGCCCCGGCTTCGCCCTGGAGCAGCGCTGTGTGGGCTTACCGGTGCGGGCGGCATGCGCGCCGCCCAGAGTCACCGCAGGAGGCACAGCCCCAGTCCCAGACTGGGGTCAGCCATGGCCCCGCTCCAAGCCCCGGCCGAGCCCCTGGAGAGGAGCCGTGCGGGGCGGCGTGGCTGCCCTTGGGGCTCGGCACTGCCCAGCGCTGCTCAGCCCAGAGGCGCCAGCCCCAACGACAGCCACAGCATGGCCAGCGGAGGTCCCCCTTCCCCTGGCGGCGGCGGAGGGGCGCAGCAGCCGTGTGGTTCTGGGCGCCACCATTTTTTGCCGGCATGCCACAGTACTTCCGTGTTTCCATCATGTCCGGCTTGTGGGTCGGCGTCACTTCTGGGCCACCCCGCATGGGGCTGCGGCCACATGCCACCACAGCTGCGCAGCACCGGGGCTGCGGCCGAATGGGGCTGCGGCCGCGCGGCACCCAGGCGGGATGGCATGGTGCCGCGGCACCAGGACGCTGCGGCCGCGGGGCACTGGGACAGGGGCGCATGGCGCTGAGGTCGCTGCCATTACNTTCATCAGCACTAGATCCCTCCCTGGGCTATCGGGAAGGGGAGGGAGGGGGCGTGCGCAGTTACAAATTTTTCTTGAGTGTTTCTCCTTCAGTCAAAGCCGGGTGGAAACTCGTGCTGCTAAGGGGGTCCTCAGACCGGCCACGTGCTTCTTCTAATTACCCCAGCATCTCTCCGGGGAGCCCAGAGAGACCAGCACTATTTCCAGAGCATCCTCATCCCAAAACGGGCCCTGGGAAACTTAATTTGTTTGTTTGTTGCCCTTTATTTGTCGGGTTTTGTGTGTGCGTGAAAATAAACTGTAATATTTGTGTGTTTTCTTCATTTTGGGGTGTGTTTGTGGCTTCTCTCGGAATCTCTTGTCCAAAATCGCTAAATTTGTGGTAAAACCACGACAATGTTGTATGTAATAACATCATGAAATGTTTCTGACATTTGGTGTTTTAGAATACCCTTCCTTTGGATTACAAGATATCACTGATTGATATTGGACTAGTGATAGAGTACCTCCTTGGTGGAGCCTATCGGAGCAGCTACACAAGGAAGCATTTCCGAATTCTCTACAACGATCTCTACAGAAAACACAGGGTAACTTCTCTGAAATTACTAACACTAGTCATCAAGAGAAGCCAAAGTGTGATACCTGAAAATAGCTCAAGTTGGCATTGTGGCTTGCCTGAAATACAACAATTAAATATATGCCAGACTTCTCTGTTTTATGAATCTCTTTGCCAACTGTGGAGAGGTTGCAAATAAAGCAGACAAATGCCCAAGACTATTGGTGATTGTTAAATTAAGTATTAGTTCAGTAAACTTACCTTTGTGTCCAGTAGCTGGGTTGTGTTCTTTGTCTGTCATCCACCAATAAATGGATGTGCCTGCTGTCATTTCCCCTTTTTTGAAGCAGTTGCTTCAAAAGCAGTGTTTTCTGTTCTTGCAACTTGAACCACATCACAGAAATACTGTATTCTACATGCCTTGAACTAGACTTAAGGCATGTCATCATTTCCCTTGTTGAATTTCCAAACCCAGCAAAATAAAAGCAGCTTAAACTTCAATAAATTAGCTGAATATCGTTCCCAACATCACTACATAAGAATTCTGCCCAGTTTTGGGAGTAGAACAGGACTTTGACTGAAGTAGTTCCATAAACTTAAAACCCAAAAAATTAAACCCTATCATCCCCATGAACTGCTTTCATGACTGAGAGAAGAACCCCAGGATGACCAAAGAAGTAATGCAAACTGTTACAGGAAGTGAATAGAAACAGAGAGAGCTTTCTGTATGTGACTGATTTAATACAATGCTTAAATAAAAATATGTGAACAGTTTTAACACTTTCCACATTTCCTGAGGAAACATGACCTTAATAGGACTTGGTGAAACTACATAATCACATAACTAGGAACTACAGGGAAGAGCACTAGTGAGTCAGCTGGTAATGTTCTTCCCTCTGAGTCAACACTGAACAAAATTTACAGGGATGCTAGATGTTCAGAGGAAACGATAGCAAAAAAATTCCAAGATTTCTGTCTTTCAAAGAGTTTATGGCACTTTTTATAAAGGTCAGCACTCAGAAGTGCTTTCAAATTGAATGATTCCACTCTGGTGCAAACCTGTTGTTGTAATTGGTGGATGTTATTTGGAAAATCAGTATTTTGAATTCAGAGTTTCAGAAAAATATGTATTTTTAAACTAAGATGTGAAACAGTCTGCTTTTATCTTGATGATATAAGCTCCAGTGGTAGTCAGGGTGATTGTCATCTCTCTAGTTTTTGAATAACATCAGTTTCTACATGTACTATTGCAGTCAGGAAGTACAGGCATATAAATAACATCAGTATCTACAGCCATATATTCTTATCTAATTTGCATTTCTCTCCTTGTGTTTTGCAATATACCTTTGAATCTAGAGAGTGGTCTCCAGCTTTTCTCAGAGTCTGTCTCATTCCTTTCATCAGAGTAATCAGATGGATAGTGGAATGGGATCTGCTGAAAGTACTTTGCATTCTCAGTTCTTCAGAACAGCACAGCCTTACAAATGCAAGGTAATAGAATTGCATGCTTAGGACATATTAGGCTGCTAATCATTTTACTGAAAAATTTTAGACATGTTAGGCTGTTTTCATAATTCTATTTAAATTGCAGTGGAAGCAACACTTTATCTTGACTTTACTCATGATGTACAGGTCTTGCAATTTTAATGGTGAAATCAAGCTCAGACTCCTCCTCTGATAGTTTTTTAACTTCCGTCCATCCTTCAGCTGCATTCACTGAAATGTAGTATTACCAAATTTCTTAACATCAAACATGGGTGAAAACTCTTCTTATTTGGGGGAAAGAGGAGTTCTCTGACTTTCCTGATGTTTTCTCATGGTTGCTTGTTAAAGTGCTAGAGTAAGCCTAGTAAGAAGAGGTACATTTTTGATATCTGGAAAAAGAAGACAGAGTATTTTCTTTCAAAGAAAGAATGACAAAAGAGCAAAAATTGCCATTTTTATCTGTCTATCTATCTGACAGACAAAACAAAGCAGAATGAATTTAAATGGCTGTGTTGGAATTAATCTGAGCCAAAATTAACCCATTATAGGACTGAGGCTACCTCACTTACATTAGTAAGATTTTTGTTCTGTATCTTTCATGAAGAAATATGCCAATACAAATAAATAGCAAATTTACATTACAAGTGTGACGGACACTAAAAATCATCTTTAAGTATCACTAGTCTATGGTATATGTCTTAGTCTACTGTTTTCTTTTTTTTTTCTGTCATGGCACAATTATAAAAAAATGAAAGCAGGATCTTGGTGTCATCGGGTTTGGAGACTGCCCAATGCTATAGAAAGAGATTCTATAAAGGGCATGGATACAGGGCAAGGAATATTTTTCCTTCGCTAATGTTACCAGCTTCATAGCATAGGTAATCCAAATGTAATCCTAGCTGTGGTTTATGTGGTTTTCCAGTTTTCTACTTGAAATTCAGATTTGTGTGCAGTTTTATACTCATGAATATGAATCTCAACCATTCACTGCAATTTATTTTTCTTAAACAAATTTATAGGAAAGATCCAGTGCTTTCCATAAGTGTAAGAAGAAATCAAAAGAAGATATAAACTATGAAGAGAATTATGAATCAGCTGGTTTTATCTACCCCTATAATGACCTCCTGGTTTGGGCAGTATTAATGAAAAGACAGAAAATGGCGATGTTTTTCTGGCAGCATGGAGAAGAAGCCATGGTCAAAGCTGTTGTGGCTTGTAAACTCTACAGGGCAATGGCACATGAAGCTAAACAGAGCAACATGGTGGATGACACTTCAGAAGAACTCAAGAAATATTCAAAGTATGAGTTGTCCCTTCACTTCAGTTAATAAAGTTCTGCAGTGCTTAGAATGGTTAGATATTTTCCTAATCCACTAGGAGTTTATAATGTTAGTGATGCCATGGACTGTGGAATATAAAAAATACTTTCAGCTACTCATTATCAATATTATATAATGGATCTATGTACTGGTGTGAAATCTGGTTGAGAGTTAAAAGGACAGCTATTTGTATGTTCCATAGAGGTATATTTTAAAATTAAAACATAGGTAATGCATGGCTTACTCTCTGTTAAATGGTCAAGTGAAAGGCTGAAATTTCCCTTACAGCTTTCCTTCCAGTTCAATTTGTTAAAAAGCCATATGGCACAAAGGTGTTAGACTTTTCAAATCTGTAACAAGTAGTCATGAACAAACTAAAATCAGTGCTTAAATCCTTGCTCTGTATAAGAGTAAATGAAAATTGTATCCTGAAATAATTAAGTGAATGAAAAGGGAAGTAGCCCAAGAATTTTCTTCAAGTTTGTAACTTCCAGTTAGTATTTTCTAGTAGTTTTTCTTGTTGGCAATGTATTTTATATCTCGTAGATTTCATGCCTAAGTTTCAGTTACAATAAAACATACTACCTTCTTTTGTATGCAGCTCCAAAACTTAATTTGAAGGAAGGTGTGCACCATCCTTGAAGAGTTTTCCCTACAAGAAAGTTTTGAAGCCAATCTAAATGAAGAGATTTTTGCAACTGTTCACAGTGCTTGCCCACAGTAGTGATGAATCTGTTGAAGAAAGCACACAAAACAAAAAAATAGGGTCCATTTTGATTACTGAGTGAGATTAAAAAAAAAAAAAAAATAGAAGACAGAGAAACAGAGAATTTTGACTCATCAGCAAAATACTGTTAAGCATGCATTCCTTTATTCAGTGCCAGGGTCATGCTGGAGATGTCCAGCATATGTATGAGCGTATCCACTGAAAAAAAGATTTTGTGGGTTTTTAAACATTTTAACATTCCAAACTCTTCACAAATTTTTGTCAAAGTCCTTCCCACTCCTGTGCATCATTCGATTTTTCTTAAATGTTTGGGGTTTTTTTTTATATTTACATGGATCAAGACTGCCATCTAGCATCCTTTGTTCTGAGCTAGGTCGTTGTTACTTCCTCAGGTGATCTTCATTGTTGTTGTCATCACCTTGTCCTCTGGATGAACTCTCCAGTTAGCAGTTCTTAGCACGTGCACAGTTCGCTTTTGCTGACCTAATCGTCTTTATCTTATTGTTTTAAGACTAATCATCCATCTTTAGTTAGATAGTTTAAATTCCTTCTACTTAAACAATCCTCTATTCATTTAGTTCTGTAGGGCATATAGGTTTCTTGAAACTAATTCAAACTACATACAGTTGCATGGTTTTGCTGTCCCCTCCAGTTCCTTGCTCTCTGTCAGTTTGAGTGACTGTTTTTCATTTGCCTAAATGTTAAGCAATAACTACAAAAACTACAAAGCTACAAATTTTAAGAAACAACAGCAAAGCTGTAAGTCCTTGGGTTAGCAAAACTGAAGCTAAAATGGTTTACCCTCTTTCACTAAACCTTGTGATTAAGAATAAATAGTTAGATTTGCTTCTGAAATTGCTTTTCATTAGCTATATTGATAAAGCAATGAGAAAAATGAGAGAAGGCATGCTTACTGAGATTGCTAGCTGAACTTTAGTTACCAGAGTATTCACACCTACCTCTTTGCAGCAGTGATTCTGAGTTTGGACAAATCCCTGTTATGTTGACTGTTAATTCTTTTCTGCTTCAGGGAATTTGGGCAGCTTGCCTTAGATGTGCTGGACAAAGCATTCAAACGAAATGAGCAGATGGCCATGAAGCTGCTGACCTATGAACTGAAAAATTGGAGCAACTCTACTTGCTTAAAACTAGCAGTGTCTGTGGGGCTGCGGCCTTTTGTATCCCATACGTGCACGCAGAAGCTGCTGACTGATGTGTGGATGGGACGCCTGAAGATGCGAAAGAACTCCTGGTTTAAAGTAACATCACTATAACTCTGGCTTTTTCTGAGGATTTAGAAGCTCTTTAGGTGCTTTATACATGTTTTTGTGGTTATGAACATGGCTAATGCATCTTCAGACAAATGTATTTTAGCCTGTATTGGAATGTGCACACCAGGGAAACAAAAGAAAGGCAGGGAGGGAAAACATACTTGCTTGTGTTTTATTCTGTTTTCTCTTTGTGAAAGCACCCGTGGGATCACACTAAGAGAGAGGATTTTTTTTGCTGTTCCCATTCTCCCAGCACTCTTCAGTCTGTCCTCACCTGAGCTTACTTCCCTACATTGCTTGTTATCTGGCAGAACTGCTGATGGGAGGAATACTTTCTGGACATAGTATTTTAAGCGTTTCCAAATACCATGACAATCTTCGAAGCCACAAAACAAACAAGAGCAACACACTTCTTTAGAGGCTGTCAGCATGTGATACAGAAATTCCCAACACCAGTGGCTCCCTCCCAGACCAGTGGGGAGTGGAATTGCACTGGGTTTGTGCTGGCACCATGCATGGCTGACGGAGGACTCAGGTGTGTGGAGGAAGTAATTTCTCCTGAACTGGTTTCCTGAATTTTTTGTCTCTCTTTTAGGTCATTATGAGTATTCTCCTGCCTCCCACCATCTTGATGCTGGAATTTAAAAGCAAGGCAGAAATGTCTCATGTGCCTCAGTCTCAAGACTTCCACCAGTTCACATGGTATCATGGGGATCAGAGCCCAGTCAGCTCTAAAGATACTTTGTCTCTGGTTAGTCTATGATGATCAGTCATTTGTGTGTCAGAGTCTGTTCTATTATCACAGTGTAATTCTAAGGAGTGAACAGATGATCATCTCCTGGAAGTGCTGATGCTCAGTTCTAAAGAACTAGGGGTTAGATCCCTACGTTGGATACGGACTAAAGTGAACTTGGGCAAGACACTTCATCTGTCCTGGATGTCACTTTTGTACCAGTCACAATGAGAAAATCCTTCCTAACCTCATGCAAGTATATTCAGATTAGAATTATCTGTCAGTTGGAAGTCTTTTAGGGCACAGTCTATTCAAGCTGCAGATAAATACCTATGTAATCTTGTATACCAAATAATCTAAGAAAGATTTGATATCCTAAACAAAGACATAATTACAAAACTCAATTCAGGTTAACCAGGTGAGCAGGGAAACAGCAGAATTGAGGCAGTCCAGGTCCCATCCTTTCCAACTCACTTCTTCCTCCCGTTCTGCCTGCTCAGCAGCCAACACCTTGGATCTCAGCTGCAGCCTCTCCCCCTCTACATGGCACATGTCTTCCATGTTGAAAACCAGAGTATCTTATTTCTTCATTCCTTTAGCCTATCAGAGATGCCATTTAAAGCACAAGAGAAGCACCATGCTTTTGGTTTAATCATCTGAACCAAGTCCGCAAACATGCTGTAGAGATATGTTTTTGCATAAAAGCCGTTCTTAGGCCTGTCTGTGAGGAGTCTCCAGCATAGGTGAGGTGATATCTTTGCCTTTTAAGATCTGAATTTTCCAAGATTTCAGCTAATCCATTCTTCTCATTCTCCACCACATATTCTTTGAGCTAAAAATTTCTAAATGTTTTCAATCTGAGCTAGAGATGGGCAGACATGGAGAATTTCCATTCAAAAGGGTAAATGCTTGTGAGGCGCTAACCTGTCAGGTGAGAGCTGTCAGGCAACCTTCTTCTTCTGTGCTCACCTTACAGCTGATAAACATTGTGGATTGCTTGGGAACTTCTCAGTTAACTTTCAATTTGTGTACAATGAAAGTGGGCAGACTGTCTTTGAGGGGTTTGCAGCAATATGGTAGGCCTATGATTGCCACATCTTTTCACATCATTCACAGTCATTTATGAACTCCAGTGACCTGCTGTGGCTGAAAATTACACTCTTTCATGGGATGAATTACCTCCTTTACCTTGGAAGAACTGATATTAACATACTGAGCTGATTCTGTGCATCATATTCTCTGGTTTAGCCCTTTTTTGAGTCTAATGCAAAGAAAAAAGTTAGATTTCCTCTGATAACTTAAGGAAACATTGTGTAGTAGGAATAAATACATTACATAATAAGTACTATACTGTAGATATCTAGTAATAGTAAGTTTTAGCATTGATATTAGCCAAGGCAGTTGGCCAGCATTGGAACAAATCCGAACAAGGTAGTTCGGTTCCCTCAGTCTTGCCCAGCTATTAGCTATTCATAGTTTTAACCAGTAACCTTGACATTATTAGCACCATTCTCTAATCAGTGTATGTGTGCATCCCTCAAATCACTCTCCTTCATCACTCGAAACTCATTTAATTCAAATTGTCAATACAGACTGGAGTGCATTCAGTTTTTTGTGTGTTAGTTTGTTTTTATTTTACTGATGAAAATACAGAAATTATATGTATTTTTTGTAGACAGATCTTTGTAAGAGAGTACTTATTTGAACCTCATCTTCTAGTCAAACATATAATACATCAAACATAGGAACGAGATTCTGTATTTTGAACTTCACTGTCTGTGCAATTGTGTACATGAGCAGAAATGTGATGGTCTTTCCTTGTTTCACAATGTGATCACAATTGTTAGTGGAGTTCTAGCTAACAGTTATGTAGAATGTGAGCTGTTATTTATATATCCATTTTGTGGATGAGGAAAGTGAGATACAAAGGGATTAAGTGATGCTTAAAAAATTAAAGAAATATATGGCAGAAATAGGAGTGGACTCAGGTCTGCTTCATCCAGCCCACTGTCTGTGGTCATATGAGTGAATTCTAAATTACTGTTTATAATGGGAGTGTGTGCAATATAATTATTGCAAATGAGATGGTTGTAATCAGACTAAAGCAAACTACAGTACTGATTTGTATGTTCAGAGCAAAGTTTAGTTAACCTGTGTCTGTCTTCTCTCTAAAACAACACTACCTTTGTAATCATACATCATTGTTTCTTTAAAGAAGGGTTATGATTTGGAAAAGGTTGCCCAGAAGTCGGGTGAAAGCCAAGTACATGATGGACAAGGAAACCTACCTGGCACTAGCAAAATCTATGAGTTCTACAACGCACCAATTGTCAAGTTCTGGTTTCACACGGTTAGTCATCGTGCTAGAATTTGGATTGACAAATCTCTCCTTTGATCCTTCAAATGCCGCTTAATTCTGCTTTTACTTTGCCTAGCATGGATTTGCAGTCACTTAATGGTAGGTGTAGATGGGAAGATATTTGAATATTTGTCTGACAACTAAGTGGAAAGATTTTCTACTAAAATCATACAACTGAATTAAAAAAAATAAAAGACACCAGAAACACAATTATAAGTAACTAAAGAAAAACTCAAGCAGATGCTTTTACAGTGGTCAGTTGTATATGCAGAGATAGATTTGAAGCTGGCCTTAAATGCTTTAAATACCTTTAATAGCTCACAGATATTCATATCCCTTTCTTTAGGAACTGCTTCTGAAAGAGTGAATATTACTCTACAGGACATCATTTGCTACAGAAAAATATGCATTTATTAAGTCAATTTTAGTAACCCTGTGTCCAGAGCTCAGGATATTTGAGATCAGTCTGACCATTGGGTCAGACCCCCCTATACATAAACTTTTACTCCTTTAACAGGCTATGCTTAACTGCTTTATAAGTTGTTAATCTGTTATGTCAGATAGATTTATAGCATGTTCTTGTATCTTTAAAATATTTGTTTCCTACCTGATATTGTTCTTCCTGTATTTTGGAAGGCATTGATTAACCAGCAGTGATTTATATACATTTGAGAATTGTAACCTATGGAAGGTTAGAGTAAAATTACAGAACTGCCTTTATGTTAAAGAAATGGTGTGTGGATCACAGACTAGAATCACAGAATAGTTAGGCTTGTAAGGGAGCTCTGGAGACCATTCTGTTCAACAGGCAAGATGAAATAGTCTGTCTCCTATAGGGGGTTTGAATCTTGATGAAAATGCATTGCAATAGCTTATCTTCTGCTCATACTTATTTTTTCCACATTGAGGTACCAATTTCCACACGGTGTTTAAGGACATGTCCATAAAAACAAAATAAAATAAAATAAAACATTGGAGACTGGATTAAAGAATTTGGGCTCAAAAATTTGACAATGCCCCAGCAGTTATATAGTCAGTTAATCCCCTGTTACTATGTTTGCAAAATTTATTGGAGATTTTCGTGCATATGGATTATATACCGTATATGTGTTTTGCAGATGTCATACATGGCATTCCTCATGCTCTTTACTTACACTGTGTTGACGAAGATGGGACCAAGACCAAGTGTGCAAGAGTGGCTTGTTATCATTTATATTTTCACCACTGCTATTGAAAAAGTCAGGGAGGTAAGCTTTTCTGTTCACACTTCTCATTATAAACAAGAGAATCTGTCTTTAGGTATTTCACCTGCATGTGGACATTGTTATGAATTAATAGGTATTATGCACAGAAAAATCTATGGTTCTCCCTCAAGTCTAACTGATGTTCTATAAATAAACTTTGAAAAAAAAACCCAACAGCTTTTAATATCGGGTTCATTGAACACAAAAAAATGATAGTCCAATCAAAATTGATCACAATTATTTGCATTTGATTATGCCCAAGCTTCTGAACACAACTTGCACTCCAGACCTGATTTTGAGAACAAATGCAGCTATGTATTTCTCAAATTATTGTATCTGAACTGACATATCTTCATTGTAGAATCAGCACATAGTAATCAATAATAATGTGAATTATCTTTTGTATGAAATTTGAAATTCTGTACTTTCAGAGAAATAAAAATGCAAAAACCAATCACAGTTCTGAGTGAAGTTAATGCAGATCAATCTGAAGACTGTGACATCAATACAAGAAAGGTGAAGGATTTCAAGGGGCAGCATAAATGTTGGGAATATTGAAGTGTAGATTAACTTGCAAGTTCTGTGTCTGCTTGATATAGGATTGAAAAAATCTACTCCAGGATTCCCTGAATGAGAAAAATATTGAATGTAAAATAGAAACCACTTTGGAAATCTCCATTGTGGTCTTGCATCGTCTTGATGGTGGGACAGTGGAAACATCACCTCTTCTTTCCAGCATCATTCATTGGACAATTTGAAATTGATATCTTCCACTTGATTTTCTTTATGCATGTTCTAGTCCTGCTTTGTTGCCAAAGACTTTGTAGGACACTGTGTCTTATATGTGCAGATGATTAACTGCTAAGGATCTTGTTATATATAACAATATATGCAAACCTCTGTTTCTCTAGATTGTATCAACTAATTGTTAAAGCCTTAGGCTCTGATCATGCAACTACTTATTCATGTGAGTTAGTCCAGATTACTTGTTTACATTAATTTCAAGATCAGGCCACAGCATTTCAAAATCTCTCATTTTCTTAGTTCTTATTAGTGTGATCACTATCACTGTATAATTGGCCTCACTTGCAATGTGCAAAGGTTTTATTTATGCCCTCCCAGAGATTCCACTTCACACATTTGCTCAGTGAAGCTTAAAATCCCTTCAGGGGGCACCTCACAGTTCAAGGAGTGAACATTTCATTCTTTAATTTGCTAGTTGCCAGCACTCCTTTTTTTTAATGTGTCTTTTGTGGAATACAATGATCTTTCATTATATTTTTGGTCTGAAATAAAAGACATTAGTGATTTTCCCATCAGCAAGGTTAGGCTGGTAGTTTCCATGATTTAGGGGTTTATGGAAAGGCCATTGGAGGTCATGACCATTCCTCTAGAAAATGCTTGTTAATTTATGATGATATGTATGCAAAATAATTCTATACTGGCTGCTCTCTTCTGCTGAGGTATGTGTCTTTTAGTGAATGTGTTCAGGTTCAGAATCCATTTTTCCTTATGAAGAGCTATTCCATGTGGCATACTTGAGCTTTACGACACTATAAATTAAGTACAAATCTCAACTGACAGTGAGTGGCAATATGCAGTAACTGAAGGTAAAAGATAAAAAAAAATAGGGGGTGGTGCAGAGAAAATGATACATTCCCAAATATCATGAAATAGTTCAGACAGAAAAAGTTAAATAATGTATGTGTGATTTTAATGGCATTTAATTGTGGGCTTTTTTCCACATTCTACTCAGGTATTTATCCCAGAACCTGGAAAATTCTGTCAAAAAGTGAAGGTGTGGATTTATGAGTACTGGAATTTCACTGATTCTATAGCTATCATCCTGTTTATGGTTGGTTTTGGTTTGCGCTGGCCCAACCCCCCTGTTCAAACTGCGGGGAGGCTACTTTACTGCTTGGATATTATATTTTGGTATACTCGGCTCCTTGATCTTTTTGCTGTGAACCAGCATGCTGGCCCATACCTGACAATGATTGGGAAAATGGTAAGTATTGTGCTTTGGAGCAATAGATTCAAGTATATGTAAAGCTGAGAAGTGACAGAAAAGAATGATGGACAAAGGAGAGGTCACCTAATAATTCATAGTGAATGCATTACCTGAAAACAACCATGACTTTTTGTGTTTGTGAGTTGACCATAATCAGATTTAATTTTTCTTTAATTTATTGATTATGTTAATTTATTTACAAAAGCCATTTTTATTTCATTCCTTAGAGGAGGGGTGCATGTGAGTTAATTTTGTGATCCAGCTGATTACAGGAGAAAGAAAAGTAACTGCCTCTTGCAGATGGGCACTAGTATAGATTACAGAATAACATAGTCAACTAGGTTGGAAGAGACCTCTGAGATCATCAGGTCCAACCTTTGACCTGACATTATCCTGTCAACTAGCCCATAGCATTAAGTGCCACATCCAGTCTCTTCTCAAATACCTGCAGGGACAATGACTCCACCACTCCTGGGCAGCTCATTCCAATGCCCATTCTTTCTGTGAAGAACTTCTTCCTAAAGTCTAACCTAAACATCCCCTGGTGCAGCATAAGACTGTGCTCCCTTTTCCTACTGCTGGTTGTCTGGGAGAAGAGATCAACCCCCACCTGGCTACAACCTCCTTCCAGGTAGCTGTAGAGAGTAATAAAGTTGCCCCTGAACCTCCTTTCCTCCAGGCTAAACAACTCCAGCTCCCTCAGCCAGCCCTCCTAGAACTTGTGCTCAAGTCCCTTTGCCATCCTTATTGCCCTCCTTTGGACAAGCTCTTTCCTAACAACATCCTTCCTAAATTGAGGGGCCCAGAACTGGACACAGCACTCAAGGTGTGGCCTCACCAGTGCTGAGTACTTTCCTGATCCTGCTGGCCACACTATCCCCCTGTCAGGAGGCCACCTGGGCACACTGCTGGCTCATGTTTAGTTTCCTGTCCATCAGTACCCTCAGGTCCCCTTCTGGCCACTCTCCAGCCACTCTGTCCCCAGCCTGCAGTGCTGCAGGGGGTTGTTGTGGCCAAAGTGCCTGCCAAAGGACTCCAAACTTGGTCATGTTGAATTCTGCACATCTATCCAGCCTTTACAAGTCCCTCTGTAGAGTCCTCCTACCCTCCAGGAGATTGACATTCCCCACCCAGCTTGGTGTCATCTGCAAATTTGCTAATGGTGGACTCAATCCCCACAAACAGATCATCAATAAAGATATTAAACAGGACTGGGCCCAACACTAATCCCTGGAGGACACCACTGGTGACTGACTGCCAACTGGATGCAGCACCATTCACCACCACTGTCTGGGCCCACCTATTCATCCAGCTCTTAACCCAGCAAAGAGTGCACCTGTCCAAGCCATGGGCTGCCAGCTTTTCCAGGAGTGTGTTGTGGAAGATGATGTCAAAGTCCAGTTAGATTACATACACAGCCTTCCCCTTATCCAACAAGCGGGTCACCTTGTCATAAAAGGAGATAAAGTTGATCAGGCAGGACCTGCCCTTCCTAAGTCTATGCTGGCTGAGTTTCATCCCCTGACCATCCTGTATGTGTCATGTGATTGCACTCAAGATGATCTGCTCCATAACCTTTCTGGATACTGAGGTCAGGCTGACAGGCCCATAGTTTCCTGGGTCTTCCTTCTGGCCCTTATTGTTGATGAGTGTCACACTGGCCAACTTGACTGTCACATCCTGGATCATCCATGTGAGCCAGGTCTATTGATAAATGATGGAGAGGGGCTTGGCGAGCATTTCCACCAGTTCCCTCATCACCCTAAAATGGATCTCATCTGGTCCCATAG
>VYZS01036491.1:0-23107 GCA_013400695.1 Neodrepanis coruscans
ATTCTCACTCCTCTCTTCCAGCTACCATTGCACAGCAGTTTTTTCCCCTTCTTAAAGATGATATCCCAGAGGTGCTAACCCTGTCACTGATTGTCTCAGCCTTGGCTGAGACATAGGGGAAGCACCTAGCAGCTTTTCGGAGGATTGACCTCTATAGCTCCCTTGCTACCAAAACCTTGCCACCTAAACCCAGTAAAAACTAAGAAAAATACTGATCTATTCAGCACACATTACTGTTTATTATCTGCATTTGTCCTATATAATATATGTATTCCAATAGCATTGATAATTTGCTAGACAGAACTGCAACACAGGAAGACATTATGCTAAAGTCCTTACGGTACAGAAGTGAGGCTCTGTAATGCTTTGACAGAGCTGGGGAACATGAGAGATTAAAGATATCTTTATGTCTTTTAAAGCCTGAAAAATTTTGGAGCTGAAAGGAGGTCTTTGTATGATTCAAAGTCTCTTAGTGATCTTCACAGGTCATGAAACCCTCAAATTATTTGATGTAACATTAGGCTCCCTGAAAATTCTTAAGCTATAGGCCCATATCAAGCAACATTTTTCTCTGGCCCCAGGCAGCTCTATTATGCATAAGGTACATCTTACATTGGCATTTTAAAGGACTGCTTGCCATTAGTTGTCTTCCACAATTCTTCATGCACCTTGGTATGGTTCTTCAGCTATTCAGAGTAACATGAAGGTGGGTTGGGTGACCGAAGAAGGATTTCAGATTTATTCATACACTCGTTCATCCATCCATCCATCCATCTAACCATCCATGCAATCATAGAAAAGTTTGGGTTGGAAGAGACCTAGTACATCTGGTCCAACCTCCACTGCAATAAGCATGAATATCTTCAACTAGATCATCTATTTATCTATCTATCTATCTATCTATCTATCTATCTATCTATCTATCTATCTATCTATCTATCTATCTATCTGCATACTAGTTGAAGACCTTAGTATTTGAGGGTATATAAATCTAAATACTGCAGCAGTAAAATAATGAAATATTTGGAATACGTTGCATATTCTCATTCCTTATCCACCTTGTGGTGGTATTTTAATTGGTACAAAAATCTAAATTGAAATTTCAGACAAATCCTAGCTGCCTCTTTGGTTCAAATGACAAAATACAACTTTAAAAAACAGTATGTTTTACCTTGCTGGACAATCGTAATTCCTTTATCAGGAATGCAATATTGTTCTGAACTTGATAAGTTTTGTGGTAGATGGTAGAATGAAGGGGGGGTTTATGTGCTATGAATGCATAGCATTATGTCGTGACACAGGAAATTAGTTCTTAATGTGCTAATCAGAAATGCAGCAAGCTTAATCTTTTTCTTATTTTAAAAAGAAGACCAAGATTGCACTTTCTTTCCTGTAGTTTCAGAAGATTATTACTCAAAAGGTTTCCTTAGTTCTTAAAAAATAAATTTGCAGTTTTACTTAACATGTCTTCCAAAAGTGTTGCCTGTTTTTCATGTTCAGTCACCCTCTTGTGGAAGAATCTGACCCTAACTTTCAAAATTGCTTTTATGCTACACATTGCAAGATGTATGTTATTGGTTATGCTGTTCAGAGAAATGCTTGTATGAAATCTATGTGCTGTTGGGTAGAGGACTGATACTGTGATTATTTTCTGTGTTCCAGGCGGTCACCACTTGGGAATTCTTGTAAATTAGAGCTTTATTCTCTTGATATTTATTCACATAAATAACTGAGATATATCAATCTGTTCTAAAACAATTTAAGTGGTCAATAAGCAGGTTTTTCTGTTCAGTTTGCAAGTACTGCAGGCAATTTGCTGCTCATCATCTATCCTGATGGAAGAAATCAGACTTTAATCACATTTAGTGGTAAGAGCCTTTAAAAGGTTCTCTCTTTTTTTGTGAATTTTCTTTTATGTAACACCACAAAATGCCATGTCATTTAGTACACTTTAACTACTATAATGAAGAGTAAAGGATGGATATATGAAGGCTTAATAATTAATATATCTTAGACTTTAAAAATGAGTCCAATTTCTATGTTCTAACTTGTGAGTAGGCTGAGGATTTTCTTAAAACTACTCCTAACATTTATTCAAATCTCTTAATTTTTTCAGAGTCTGCCAAAATATTTTATTTGGAGTCTTTATTTAAAATAGTGAATGATGTCTGAAATACTCTGGGATTTTCAGATAAGACCTAAGGGACAGTGATTCAGGTGTCTCTGTATAAGTGTCTGGATTTATTTGAGCTGCCCTAAGATAGTGTGCCTGGCTTCCAACTGCTTCGCCATCACAAATCCTTATTGTTGTCAATCAGAACGATTCCTTGAGAGCTCCTTTCTCTTGATTGCTTCTGAGCAGTTCACTTGTCTTTGTTCAGGTCTTCCTCATAGCATGACCATGCTCTTTTTCTGTTTTTCATTTTTTTGTGTTAGGCATTTATACTTCTTGCATTTTACAGTCCAGGTTCCATCCCAATCCACCACCAAGCTAAGTCATGGGGAGTGTTCCATGCTTAGACGTGAGATTGTTGAACACATCCTACTCTAAAGACTGAAAGGAACTTTATGGTAGAACCAAACTTCTATGTTTCATCAAAAGTACATTGTTTATGAATGTGGAAGAACGACTACAAGGAATCAACTGATTCTCTTCCTCAAGAATCCTTGCTATGAATCTGAACCAATTCTATGATTGCTTTCAAGTCCAGAAAGCCAATATTCTTTATGAGTTTTACAACCACTGAAGGTAAAACTTGATTTCATTCCTTCAACCTCTTCTTCATTGAACTCTTGACATCTCATCGAGGTCGTATCTGAGTTTCTCTGTCTAGGGTCTGAGAAAATTCAGAAAAACTTTATATCTTTCATGTCACTTAAAGGATTATTTCTTTAATGAACCATGTCTTACAAATCTGAACTATTTTCTTTATTCTTATTCTCTGAATAGTTGCGTTGGGTTTTTTTTAAATTTCTTCATTTTATTAGATTTACAAATCAATGCTATAACGTTACTACTGACAAAAGAGAAATATGCTCAGAAGGTAACTGAAATTCTTTTCTATCCAAGGTACCCCTGCACATATTCTCATAGTTTGTCTTACTCCCCTGTTTTTATATGTTTCAATTTATAAAGGCTTTAAAGATAAAAATGAAAGCTTTTGGAATCATATTTTGTCCATACCCAAAAGTATGTGTATGGTTAACACTTCTATATATTTTCATCTTCTGTATGGTAAATGTTTAACATTTTAATTAGTTGTGTTCTTTGATAGTGAAATTTCTTCCCTCATATCAAATAGCTTTTTCTATAAACCACAACTGCCAAAGGTCAGCATATGTTCCTCTTGAATACATAGCTCTTCCTAAATGTTTACTCCAAGCAATAAAAAATCTTTGAACTTATTTGCACTAAATAGATCTTGAAAATATATGGATGTTTGAGATGTACCTTTCATTTAGTTTCATTAAAGAACTTGTTTGATGAATGAAGTTGTAGAAATGTGAACCTGCAAGCCCTAAGAGGCCTTTTACTTATAAAGCTTGGAACCTGTAAAAAAAAAAATTAAAATGTAATTTATTTTTCTTAAGGCAAATCCACAACTTCATTAGTGTCTAAGCTTCCATTGTCTTTCTTTAGTCCTGCTATTGATCTATGAAAACTTTTCACATCTTGCACTGATTATGTATCGGGCATCAAGCACTCAGCTTTCATATATTGCTTTCTAAATTTTCATTAAGGTATTTGTATCTAAACAAATGATAGCATGTTAAAAACTACAGTGAATGCATTTAATTTCTTCATGTGTAGAACTACTCTTTAAAACTATATAATAATGTACAAGTGTGTCAAATGTTTCCTTCTGTTGCCTCATTACTGCTAGGCATGGGACTGCATTAATTGAAACAAATTACAAGATCTGTCAATTGTACAGCTTGTCTCATGTATCACATAGACAATTCAAATATCTGGGATGAAAACAGCTTGAGGTAAATACAAGCAAATTTGTTTTCCACATACTGTATTTCTATCAATCAGCTCTATTCATAGGTCTGCTGTAGTATACAAGTGAAGAAATACACACTCTCTCCTACAGGGAGTCTTTGCTTGATTTATTTCTTGTTTTCTTGTTTCTCTAACTCTATGATAAAACTCATACAGAATGATAGTGCTGTCTACAGGTGCCCCTCAGGTGTGGAAAAACATAATGACTTGAGTTAGGGATACAGGATTGTGAAGAAAAGCAAGGAACGCAAAGACAGTGAAGAGATTTCTATGAAAGACAGTGCTGAGAAATCCCTGGGTTTCCACAGCACTGGATTGAAAAATGTAAGAATTAAAATTGTATTTTCTATACTAAATATATAAAGTACCTTACCAGGCTTGGAGAGAGTTTTGTATCAAACCAAATCCTTCTGTCTTTGCTGTATGTACTCTTTCAGAGACCAAAATCAAATGGCTATTTAGGAAGAAGGGCTGCTGTAAAGCACACTCACCTTCTTAAATAACTATACAGTGGAAGGACAGAAAGTCCAGCACCCTTCCACAGTCCAACTGTGTCTCAGCATGCAGGATGAAGTTAGAGCTGCTTTCTGTCTGTCTGAAGTATACCAACACTGACCTGGTACCCAGACAGGACACTAACCTTTGCTAAGCACACGCTGGGAAGACAGAAGAATTTGAATAATTCTATGACTTTCCAGCAGTATATTAAAGATTTTTCTAGTTCTGTCACCTTAAAAAGATTTGGCAGAAGGCCTTTGTACTAATAAAAGGCTTTTATATATTTTGCATATTTAACCCTAGTATTCAGTTACACAAACTACACAAAACAGCAAAACAGTGAGCCACATTACTTACTAGATATTTGAAGATTCCTCCCTTCAAACATGTCTGTCTAAACCTCCTTTTCTTTTTTTTTTTCTCTTCTTTAACATTAAGATTTTATATTTATTGTGTTCAGGGCGAAAATTAAGAAGTAAGATCTAACTTTATTTTTTTTTCCATAGCATTCCACAATTCGGTAATAAATGAAAGAGAAAATAAATCCTGAACTACTATGGAAATGAACATTGATTAAGTGCTAACTTAAGATAGCATTTTAAGCACTATTCATATAAGAAAAAATTATTTTGGAAGGCATGCCATCAGACAAGGGCTCTGTCTTAAGAGCACCCAGAGCTTTTTAATCCATTAGAAAAATTTGTCAAGCTTGGAGTGAGCAAAAAAAATTACTGACATTACTGATGTAATTCCCAAGATTGCTGAAGATATTAAAATAAGCAGAGAATACAATTGTAAAGGTTCAGTCCGGGAATGAACCGTTATCTGTTACGAGAGCCTCAACACAGATTTATTATGAGTAGTAACATCTATGCAAGCTCCCCTGTCCAAAACTAAAGCAGAATAGTAACTCTAAAAACTTATTATGTCCTGCCTCAACTATGGTCTTTTAATGTTATTAAAATACAGAAAATATCCATTAGTCTTTGCCCTCACCATAAAGCTGACGTTTTTTAGCCCTACAATATGGGCATAAGGGAGCATGAGGGAATTTTGGGAAAAAGAGTGAGACTAACAAACTGGGATCCAACAATGAAATTCATAAAAAGATTTGAAATAAATAATAAACCCGCTTATTTTTTCATTTGTTGTTCTTTGTTAAGCTACTTTATTTGTATGCTTAGGAAAATTGGTTTTCATATATGTTATTTCTGTAATAATGATTAACAGATGCAATTGGAATAAGAATCAGCTTCATATGTTCATATGGTCCTGACCAAAGCCACAGATTTGCATAGTGTTGTGTTTGGCTCCTGAGAGATCAGGTTTATTAGTCCAGGGTTATTGATGCTCCATCTCAACCACATCGCTTTTGGATAGGAGCTGGAGTACAGCCAGACAGCTTGCAGGGTGGGTAGGATGAATTTGGGTTAACTGCATGTGTCTGTATAGATGTGCTAGATGCCTTGGAAAGAGTGGCTTTTCCATGCTGGAACAGGAACAGCATGAGGAAAGCATGGGTTGTTTGGTTTTGGTTTCATTTTGTTGTTGGTTTTTTGGTGGGGTTTTTTTTGTTTCTTTTTCCTAAATCCATACTGTCAGTTGAGGCATAAAACAGAGTTAAAAGAAATACTTCCCTCAAAAACAAAAGACCCATAGAATGTGTGACTGCAAACCCTCTTGTTTTCACAATCCAGTGCCTAATACTTGAATTATATTTCAAAATACTTCCAATAAGAGACAATTCACTTTTTTTTTTTTTTTTTGACAGAGAATCTGAATGATGCATCATAGACACAGTGATGCACCACTAATTCTAATCTCATTTCACACACATGAAGATGGGAAAGAAAACTCATCTTTTGCTTCTAGAGATAAATAGGGGAGACCTTATTGCTTAGGGGAGACCTTATTGCTCTCTACAACTACTTTAAGGGAGGTTGTAGCCAGGCAGGGTCGGTCTCTTCTCTCAGGCCCTGTGACAGAATGAGAGGAAAAAATCTTAGGCTGTATCAGGGGAGGTTTAGGCTGGATGTTAGAAAAAACTTTTTCACAGAGAGAATGATTTCCCATTGGAATGGGCTGCCCAGGGAGGTGGTGGAATCACCATCCCTGGATGTGTTTAAGGAAAGATTAGATGGTGTATTTAGTGACATGGTTTAGATGATGGGATGGTGTTGGGTAGGTTGATAAGTTACATAATAAGTTGGACTTAATGATCTCTACAGTCTTTTCCAACCTTTTTAATTCTGTATGCAATTCTGTGTGTAAATCATGGCAAACAGCAAGAGGCCCTCAGCTCTGCTTTTTGAGTAATGCCATTCCATTTACATTGGTTAGAAGAAAAATTACTGTAATCATAGATAAAACATACTGCTTCCAGAGATTGGCATGTGGCAAAGGAGACGACACATGCTTGGTTATAACTGCATAACTCCATGTCATCACGCATAGAGGAATAAGAAAACCCAGTGTGGTAACATGATTGCCTTCAACAGCAACACCTAGCAGAAACAAAATCATTGTTCAGATTCTCTTTCTCAGGGGACCTCTCCCTTACCAACAGAGAAAAAAGAAAAAAAATAAAAAGGAAAAAAAGAAGAGTGTTGAAATATATTTTTTTTATATTTTGAACAACAGAGAAATTTGGTCTTTTTTTAATTCATTTGAATGAAGTAATCAATAATGAATGACTCCTTATGAGAGGGTATATGGAAAATAACACAAAAAAAGGAATAATTAAAGACTGTATCTGAATTTCATGAATTTCATTGAATTTCATTAAAATGCTGTAAAATTAAAAAACTGGACCAACTGAAATCAGAATAGAGAAAAGGAAAGATATTCTTGCTTATTGGAAACAGTTATTAAGACTCAACACAGGTTAAATGTTTATTTTCAAAATCTAAGAGGTAGAGTTGCAGTCAGTAAGTAACTTTAGGTAACTAAAAGTCAGTGTTACAACAGCTCATTTCAATTGCATCCTGTGATGAAATGAAAAGCCCAAATATGACAAATACTGGAAGTGTGATGTAACCAATATACATAATTTTCTGCCTTAAATGACTTTGGGCAGACAAATATTCCTTGACAAACCCATAAAAGCACCACGTTGATAGTAAAAGCCCACAATCAGGAATGCAGGAAAAGATATATGAATTTAAGTTCCACATCTGTAATATACTTCTTGGGAGAGCTTTATCTCATGAGTGGAGAAAGTACACTCAGCTCAGCCTAGATGGAGCTGAATTCTCAAGAACATTCAAATCGCATCACTGTACATTAGTCTTGAAAAGGGAAATTTCTGTTGAAACTGTGTTCCTCAGCCAGCAGAAGTAAAGATTCATTAGTTTATACTAATAATTAATTGGGTCTGCTAATCTGGGATGAGCGAGGTTTGCAGTTGTTCTACCACAACTTCTCTCCTTTATTCAAGACTGGTTGTCCTGGTTTGGACACTAGGGGGCGTTATAAATGACAAGAAATTGCAATAGAATCAACAACAAGCAGCAGAATTTATTTTACAAAAAAAACAAAACCCTGACAATAAAGACACAAAATGGATAGACTGTGCTCCTCCGGGCTGGCTGCTAGGCTGGTGGAGCAAGGGAGGAAGGAGGCTGGCCTGTGGAATGGCACTGGTCCCAACTCCGGGGCTCCTGGAAGATAGAAAAGTGAAAAGAAACCCCGAGGGCCAAAAGGGGAGAGAATACCACCACTGGTGAACCATGTTGTACTCAGCCCTGCGCTGCCTCCACTGTCAGTTCAGCTGCGCTGCTGCTTGAGCTGCGAGAAAAGGCCAAGAGAGCAGAGGAGATGCTGAGATGCAGCTTCGATGACAGCTGAGCCTGAAGATAGAGGACAGGACTTCCATGCTTGAGGTTTCATAGGGTGCCTGCTCTTGCATGAGCTCGGAGTACCCTCTCGGTGCAGACTACCTCCAGATTGGCTGACAGAGCTGGGCACCTCCCTTTCCCTGAGACTTCAACATGAGGCAATATGATGGCGTTGTTTCCTGACAAAATGCCTCGTTGCTGCAGCCTGCCAAGGGGGGAGGGGCCACCATTGCCTCCCATCAGTACAGTGGGGTGCCTCGAGGGCCCCGGAGTCAGTCCCAGCACTGGGCTCTGCCACTACAGGTCCACTCCACACAACAGCACCAGCCCCAGGCTGGCCTCACCCCACCTGCCAGTGCAGCCACAGCAAGGGGCAGCCCCACCCACCATGAGGGCTGACAGCATCTCCAGCCGGTGCTACGTTTGTGTGTGTGGGCAGTGGGACCCGTCGCACATGCACGTGGTGCCAGTGGGAGCCAGTGGGAATTGCTGCGCTGCAGGTACCTTCAACCAGTGGTGCTGAGCTCACACGGGTGGTAGAGACCAGTGAGAACCGCTGCCCCAGCACTGTCCCCAACTAGGTGAGGATAGCCGGCAGCAGCAGCTGTGGGCAGCCACTCCACCAGAGCCCCCCTGCACCAGGACATCTACTGCTCGCCCCGCCATGAGAGCCGCAGCAGGGAGCCGCACCCGCAGCTTGCCACTCCAGGGCAGGCACTGCCACTGCCACCCCACGACATCCGCGGGGCCAGCAGGGGAAAGCCGTGGAAGGGGCTATCGCCTCCTCCTGCGCTGACCTGCACAGCTTCCGCCACCGCCAAGGCTGCAGCAGGTGGTGCAGGGGCAGCTGCCAGCTCCACTGCTGCCACTGTGAAAGCAAGGGTCCAGGGGTCTGGCCTGTGCCTCCCCTAGTGGGCCAAGTCCACACCTGCAAGGCACTGAGATCTGTCCACCTTGTTTTCTTATAAAACATAGAACACAGAACAGGTTTAAAAGCAACACCTCTCCCTGCTCCCCCTCTCCCCAAAACCCCCAAGAAACCCAACACCCCCCTCCCCATCCCCTCGCCCCAGAAGAAACCTGTCCTGCATGGAAAAAGGGAAAATGGGAAAAACAACACATTTTAAAAAACAGAACCTCGTTTTACCCCATAACACTGGTAAACATAATTTCAGTGACAGAGAATATAAAAAGTGCTTAATTTTCAGGACCCTCAATGCTGAGAGTCACAAAGCCTTTTAAACCTGGTCTCTTGGTACAACACCACTTTTAGAAATGTTAGCTTAAAATATTTTCCTTAGACAGAAAGTTGTTTTTTTTAATGAGTACTCACAGACTTATTTATCTTATTAGAAGTTCTAAATGTCTAATGTCATCATGCAATACCAATGCAGCAGACAGATATTTTAATTTATGAAATTAGTCTCAGGTTGTATTAACTTATTTCTCTATTGAATGAAATGTGATGTATATATATGTATCAGTCATACTGAATGTAATCACGAACCTTTAAATTAATAAAATAATAAAAAGCATAAACCATTATGATTTTCACAGCTCAAAAAGCCTATGTAGCTTCTGTCAATGTTCCTAGTTCAGGGAGAGATTTTTTTCCAATTGTAGTTAAAATGAAATGTGAATTGTAAGCATGAGTGGTGATGAAATACTCCATTTCAGCTATTTCTCTGTTATATACATGGAATGGATATTCCTTAAATCATTTTTGCAAACTAGTGTGATTAAAATAGACCAAAGATTTTTAATAAACTACAATTATTTTGTGCAATATACAAAATAAACAAAAAAAGTAAAAGTTAATGTCTTCGCATTTCGAAGCATTGAACTAAAATGTCCTTACTATTTTATGTCAGTGACAACATTTTCCATGATGAAATTTTCTCTTTTAAAGTAACTGTGGATTGCAATTTCCTGGAAAACTAAATCATTTTAGGAATGTTTTAACTTGAAACCAAAATCATCACACCTTTTTTTTTTTTTTTTTTTTTTTTTTTTTTTTTTTTTTGGTAACAACTCGGTTCATCCATTTATCTGTGAATAGCCAGGTGGGACAGATATGTCAGTCTCCGGCCATTTCTAATAGAAAATGGTTGAATATTCACTTGGTTAGATGATGTAGGTATATTATTTTGATAGAAGAGCAGTTATTTAATGTCATGGGTGATGAATGGCACTAGAAGAGTTAGAAGGGAAATAATGGCAATAATTTGTCAAAGACGCTAAGAGACAGAGTGGTAACGCAGGTGAGGTAGAATGATACACTACGTAGTTAGAATAATATGATATAGTGCTGGCGGGTTGGAGAATAACTTAGTAGGACAGGGAAAAAAAGAAAAAAGAACTAGGCAAACACTATTTTGTACTTGAGGAATATCTAGAAACTATGAGTGCCTGGAATGCTTCTGCTACAGCACAAATAAAGCCTAAGAATAAATATAATGGGAATTATGCAAGCAGGGAGCAAAAGTAAGATGTATCCATTAGAAAGATACATATAAGAAAAGTAGAGTAAGAAATACTCTTAATGCCAAGGGAGGGAAAAAACAAGTGATTTTATGTCTCATTCTGTTGGACTTATGTCATTCTGAGTTACTCAATTTACATGTCTGTGATGGTTTAGCATATTTTTTTCCCCTTTTTTCTTTTTAAAACTTTTCTTGTGTCAAATCAGATTAAATAAAAGTGTGTTGGTTTTTTTTTTCCTTTCTCCCCTCCTTTTTTGGTCCCTTTCTGGGTCTCGTTTTTACTTTCTCCCCAGAGGGCTGGGGATGGAGGGAGAAGGGGGTGTTTTTGTGGTCCTTGTCGCAGCAGAGGTGAGGAGGGTGCGGAGGGGGGATATCCCTGCCCTGCGAGCTCAAGTGCAGGCTTGGGCTGGGGCTCTGCCCTGGTGCACATGGCGAGGAGGGCTGCTTTCGTGGTTGCACTGTGCCCCCGGTGGGGTGCGGGGGGGAAGGAGGTGGGTCTGGCCGGGTCAGGCTGGTTGCCAGTGTGGCTGGCAGTGGCAGTGGGATCAGCGTGGGGATGTTGTGGTGTAGTTCCCCTCCTCTGCACTGGGGAGCCAGCTGGAGGAGCAAAGAGGTCCGGCCCTGGCGCAAGGGCACAATGGGGGATGACACCCCCTTTTCCCCTTCACGACCTGCGCCATGTGGGTGACACAGGAATTTCGCGCGGGCGGGAGCGAGGCAGAAGTAGGGTGGAGCTGGGGCAGGGTGAGCTCTGTTGATAGCTAATGGTGGGATGAAACAACACACTGCCACGCCTCTGGCACGNTATGTATACACACATACATATATTTTAGTAATAAATTCTTATTTCTTTATATATATTGTCTCTGATATCTGACAAGATTACATTTTGTTCTCAAAACCAGGACAATGTCTCACTACAGTCAGTGGGTAGACAAAATAAAAATAGATATGAAGAGAAAGGTGTGTTTCTAGAAGGTTTCAAGATATTTGTGCTTATTTCTAGCTTTTAAAGGAACTTTTTAAAGACCATTTATCACTAATTAGGACATTAAATGTTTTCAAAATATAAGAAGTATTTGGAAGTTAGACTTTTTTATTAGGAAAAAAAGAGCAAATACAGCTGAAAACTCCGGTTATGCAAGTTCTTCAATGCAACATGAAGAAATTGAATGAAACACAGAGAGGGATAAAGTGTACATAAAGTAATTATATGGCAATGAGAGGAAAAAGCAAGTAGGGATTTTGAGCAGCCATAAGGTTGCTAAAAACCTCATCATTGTAACAGGAAACATCCCTCTGAAATTTAAAACCTACAAGATACAAAAGAAATGGTGAAGACTTCTGTTGATGACTGCTAGGAATAACTACTTATGCGCAAATGAGAAGTGTTTTTGAAATACAGAGCTGTCCTTTGAAAGGGCAGTTAATTTCACTTCATTCATTCATTTTTTCTTCAAAGTAAATAATTTCAAGAACCCTGAACACCTCAGTTTTCTCAAGGCACTGCAGCCTTCTTCCCTACACCAGCCACGTGGACTGTTATAAGAAAATGCAGCCTCAGAATTTTCTCATCTTTCAGGTGATTGTCTTTTATTGCTAAAGAAGCTCTCCCTGTGCTCACAGACTTGACCAAGCACAATACCCAGTTTAAGTGGCAGGTTTTTCTCTGCCCTCCAGGTAAGTTTATGCACTGGGATAAAAGCAAGGATTATTCCACTGTGGTGAATACAATTTTATTATGGCAAAATTAAGAAGACAGAAGAGTCAGGCTTATCTTTCTTTGCTTCAACAAACTTTTTTTTTTTTTTTTGACTGAGTTTATGATGACAACTAGAGTTTCTTTTTGGAGGGACTAGGGAAATACAAATTGAAGGTGTTAATGATGATAAGATAAATTACGCCAATATTCTTCTCTCCAGTCTAGAATGATGAACCTGTAAGTGCAATACAGATTCCTAAATCCATTCCTGCATACCAATGTTTCTTGCTTGTACTATTTAAGTGCTCTTCCTTAGATGCAAAAGTGTCAACAGGTGTAATCAACTGTAGTGAGTCATGTTGAGAGGCAGCCTTGCTGTGACAGAGCAGAGGCTTCCTACTGAAGAACCAGCATACAAAAAGCTCTGCAAACAGCAGAATTTACTTGGCACCTATGCCCTAGTGAAGCTGACATACCACCTTGTGTGTGGGCACAGTGCCATCCTGACAGATGGGGATGACTGTAAGCAGCCAAGAGACCATGTCTAAGCATCAAAAATGTTTGTGGAGGGCAGGATTCCCAGCTAGAAATGTCAAAACAGCTGTGTGTCCTGAATTTTGTGTGCCTACAAGTTAGGTGGTATACGGCTTTGCTAATTCATCACCGAGACTGATTAATTTGTAAGAATTTCTGCTACAGTCGCCAGTTGTCATGATTTCAGACTAGTGTTGTGTGCAAAGAAGCAAAATTAGTTCCTTCTTTTAGACTGCTTATGGCAAGATTGAAAATTGTGTCACAACAGGATGGAAGAGTTTTTCCTGAGGAAAAACCTCATTCTGTGCCTTCTGCAGTTTCCTATGTTATTTTACTAAATGTTATCTTAAAATATTTAGTATTTTTTTCATCTCAAATAAAGCATCTTTAAGCTTTAATACTAAACCCCATTAGAACTGCAGGAGTTATTTGAAAGTGTTGGTTCACAAGATAACATATCAAAAGGTAATCAGACCTGAAAAATGTAAAAAATGGTAGATCTCTAAAATTATACTGTCTCAACTTTTCTCTAACTGGAACAATACCTACAACTTCCATTTTCATAAGAATAAAACATTCTTTCCCACAAGGCAGAGAAGCTTCAATAAATTATTGCTTTTTAAATAAATCTACTTTCTTCACTTTTTAACCTTCTCTTTCAGTACTGATTTCAGACATAACTGTACTATGACTTCGACTAACACAATTCCTATAATTCCTTTTTGTAACACCTCAATGTCTATGACTCCAATGAATAGCTTCATAATGACAGTGAAGTTATTCTTTTTTGTTTAAGGTTAAGATTGCCTTTCTATGGGCATTATTGAAAATACTATTTTTTTTGTGATTTTTATAGCTCCAAGTGCAGTGTACACCACTACTTTACAAGAATTTTAAAATACCTACTGTATCTATTGCCCCAATCTGCTGTTCTTAATTATTTACCAATATCAGGCTAACCATAGAATGTGTTTATTATTTGAAATTAAAAAATAATAATTGAATATAAAGTTGTGCTCCTTGAAACAAGAAACTAGTAGTTTCACTATAAACCCTTGTAGAAATATTGACCTCAGATAAAAAGATGTCATTTTAGAACACAGAGGACATTCTGCATTGTAATTTATGGGCCAAGGTTAAGATTTTCATACTCAAGCTTCTAAAAATATATACACCAACAAATGACCTGTGTTCATACTCTCTGTCAGGTGACATTTGTTCCCTTTGTAAAATCTTTCAGAATGACTATGCTGACCTTAGGTGGCAATAGAGAACTGTATTTCTTAATGGAGATACAAACTGTGCTGACAATTCATCTACTGCCTGCATCATTGCTACCAAGGGGGTAACATTTACACCAAGGAAAGAATGTACAGGAAACATTACAATTTCTGAATGAAGAGTGCTAGAGATGACAAACAATACAAGATCATGAATTTCAGATCTGTGCAGCTTAATCTGCTGCAAGTAACACCTCTGTGGCAATATGCTGCATGAGACCCAGGCACCAGACTCTCTGAAAAAAAGGTTGAGTAAGCAACCTCACATTCCTATTCAGAAAATAAAAAGTTAGTGGAGGGAAAAAATAATCAAGTTCATTCAAATCATAAAAGCAGTATGGGGATTAAAAGTCACTTTGTTTTCCCTATCTCCTCATTTCAATGGAAAGCTTTGACTTCTTCTGTCAATGCATGCTGCCAACAGTGTTCAGAGCCACTGACACGTGCTGAATATGTAGTTGATTTGTTAATTTGACAATTATGGCACATTATTTAACTGGCTTGTTGGTAATTATTTTTTATTGTGAAAGGATACACTGCTTTCAGTTTGGCTATAGCTTATTTCTGTAGCCTGCTTGTCATCTTCCATTTCCTCTCCTGTCAGCAGAATTTTTGTCTGCTATACACTACAGAGCTCTGCAGCTCACTCCCACAACTGTAGCTGCCTGTGGTAAATGGAGTTATATTAGTATAAAACCACCAAGGCTGAAGAACTGTGTCTGCCAT
Organism: Neodrepanis coruscans; assembly: GCA_013400695.1. Classification (NCBI taxonomy): domain Eukaryota; kingdom Metazoa; phylum Chordata; class Aves; order Passeriformes; family Philepittidae; genus Neodrepanis; species Neodrepanis coruscans. The sequence continues at coordinate 15,066 of VYZS01036491.1, forward strand.
GAGTAACGTTATCAGAATGCAAAGAATGGTTAAAACAACAAAAAACATCAGTGTCTAGCAAGAAGATAAAGGGTCAATCATTCAGGTTTGTTACGGGAAGAAAAGGTTTATATGTAGGAATTTGCTGAATAAATGCAGTAAAATAATTAGCTGTGGTTTTCTTTTGAGACCAAAAAGTCAGGGGAACCGCTCAAAAACCAAAAAACTCAAAAATCAAAGTTTGTCAGAGCATGAACTCAGCCAAGTACAAATGGAGCCACAGAGGCTATGGCTAAATACATATATCAAAACAATTTGGCAGAACCAGAGTGGGCTATCCCACTTTGCAAGGCTTTGTCACAGTTGGTAGAGAGCAGAGCAGAGAAAAATCAGGCCCAACAGCAATGTTAGAGCAATTCTTTGCGTCATCAGGGAAGAGAGCTGCAACAGAACTGAATGAAATATCAACATAAAAATATTTCAGACATTAACTGATTTAAAAAAAATTCCCGATAGAACTTATGCCAACATTTCTATTAGCATTCATGGAGTTACTGACAATACAGCATAAATAGACAAGGCTAATAACTCACTACGGTAACTTTTTTTCTTTGATTAAGATTGATATGTAGACTAACAAGATGTATAAATTAGAAATAGAATAAAATATTTCCACATCCTATTATACCCAACATTATTAATTTTTGTCAAGCCCTTTATCACTTCAAGAGAATAAAAACATCAGAAAAGAACACAACAGAGGAAAAAACCCCTAAGAAATAGTCCCTGGGGTTGAAACTCAATGTTGCTGGATAAATAAGGCTTTTGCATTTCCTAGTAAAGTGACCCAAGGTCTGCACTGACCTGTGCTCACCTTCACCACTGGGCTGAGCTGTTTTCGACTCCTGCCTCAAGGCCAAATGTCTGTTGTCTCCCCTGCCTGAGCCTGATCTGTGCCAATGTCTATGTGAGAAGGTCTGGCAAACCCAGGGTTTTTCTGCCCACTAAAGAAGAGCCTCTGGGTGCTGACATTGGGGAGGCTGCAGGGCCACACTCACACTCAGCTGAGACCAGCCAGAAGACAGTAGCCTGGGGCAAGGAAACATGTTACAATATGTAGAAACAGGTCCTGGGACTGAAGAGAAAGATATCTCCATGACTAATGTCACTCATCTCTTAGCAAACAATGAGAGGTCATTAAAAACACAGCATTACCTGCAATTTTTCTTGAGAAAAATGGAAGTATCAGCCTAAAGACCTAAAAGAACACTGAAGGGACACCTATAGCACCAGGGGAAAAGGGACATACTAGGAAATATTGGTGGATTTGAATAGGGATTTTTTTGTTATAACAATTTACACTGATAAGACTTTTCTGTATGAGAGAATTTGGAGTATTAGACTGTTAAACATTAATTGGATTATCAATAAATCCTTAGCTCCAAAGATACAGTGAATTCTTCCTTGCAGGTACAAACTCCTGCTGATGCAGACAGGCAGTTTATAGATCCTTGGCTCCATAGATACTGTGAATTCTTCCCTGACCAATACCAGGACTTGGAGTGTAACAAGAGCGCATACAATAGAGATGAAAGAGACCAACAGACTTGTAATTTATGTCCATTAGTAAGTTCCCTTGACTTATAAAAGAGAATTTAGAAGGAAGTTATAGAATGACCAAAAATTCCACTGTTTACTCCTGTCAAACACTGTAAAGGAAAACCAGACATCTTTGTTTATTAATTGACTCACCTAAAAGAAATACAGACATTATAAAGAGTTTTCCACTACTAGAAAGAGAGAAATGCCTGGAATGGCAGCCAATACCAAATATTTTTGTGTGGTGTATATATGATTTTTTTTAATAGCAGGTAACACAGTATACAAGTCTCAGTGAAACTGCAAAGTGCAATAACAGCAGGCTGTTCAAAACTGAGAAAAAGTGATTTAGGTACAATAGGTACTAACAAGCTATAAGTATTAGCATATTACTATATGCTTTAAACAGAAAATAAATATCTAGCCTTAAGTTCTTGCTTTTTATCTTTTAATATCTATATAGATGGGCAGCATTATAAGAAAAATGGCCACACAGGATTTATTGCCACTGCCAGAAAAGAATGCCACTGCTTGGCAAACAAATGGCTGGGAGATTAAATAAAATCATGAGATATAGTTGTTACGTACATCATATCACAGCATACGTACAACACAAGTATAGCGGAACAAAATTCAGAGGTAAGAGTCTGCAGATGTCATGAAAATGACAAAAATATGAGATGAGACCAGCAGATATACTCATTCACATCCAGAGCACAATGGTTTATTATTTTGTTTACATAATAGACAAACAAATAATTTCTCTTTTCTCTTATGTTGATACCATTTGTCGATTGTTAGTCTCTCTGTATTTGGGTAGGGAAAAAAGATATGGATTGCTTCTTCCAGATCCATGCTATATGAGAAGCAGAAGAACAACTGTGACTGACTCACTGGATCTTGATTCATTTGATTTAACTTGATGCATTTGGTCATCCAAGTAAGCCTTCTACTAACAGTCAAGTTAATTTCTGTTGTAGCTTACAGAGTAGCAATGTCAGGAAGATGTGCAGGGCTTAATTCCTTGTTTGCCATTCCCTATCTCCCAGCTCTTAGGCAACGTCCATTGAGGAAGAAAAGATTTTCTACAAGGTACAATCTCCACACCATCATTTAGAAAGCAACACAATAAAGAAATAAAGTCTATGAGAATGATATGATGTTTAATTCACAGAGAACCTCACCAGCAAAGAAGAAAATAAAGGAGAATAAAGAAGACCTGGTCCCCAGTTTTCCTGTAACTTATACCCAGTTTAGAGTTTATGAACATGCATCCACATTCTCCCCTTTATTTGTTTCCATTTTATGCAGGTCAGGGAAGAAAGAACATATGCTTAGTTTCTATATGCAGCTCCTCAGATCAGTTAAGTGGAAAAACATCAGAAAACCTGAAGAATCTCACTAAACACTAGATAAACGCTAAATTGAAGATCTTGTTAAACTATAGAATATCCTAAATGTCTAATATCTAAATGTTTGATGAAGGACTTTTATCAGACACTTTTTACAAAACTTAGAATTAAAAATTTATACCATTGATACCATTATTTTATGCATTCTGAGAAGTACCAAGAACCCCACACCATCCCACTTCCAAAGCACCTTTGTAATACAAATATCTCAGGGCACTGTATTCTTCAAAGACTTTCAAGGGAGTTTGGATAAGGGCTATAGCAAAAAATAGAGCCTCAATCTGACCTTGGAAACAGGTAACAAGGGAACATTTCCTAGACCCACAAGTCAGAAAGATCATAGAGTTATAGAACAGTCTGGGATAGAAGGGACCTGTAGTCCCACACCCTTGCAGTGAGTAGGAATATCTTCAATGAAACCAGGTTGGTCAGAACCTCATCCGATTTGACTTTAAAATAAAAGAAACAGAATAGTTGGGATTAGAAGGGACTTCTAATGATCTTGAATGCATCCAAGAATGGGACATCTACCACTTCTCTGGAAAACGTCTCCCAGTATTTTACCACCTCACTATAAAAATTTTCTTCCATATATCTGACCTGAATATACCCTCTTTTAGTCTAAAGCCATCACCCCTTGCTCAATTACTACGAGCCCTACCTACTGAGAAGTCTGCCCCCACCTTTCTTATTCAGCCTCCTTTAGAATATGAAAGACTGTAATAAGGTCTTCCTGGAGCATCCCCTTCTCCAGGCTGAGCAGTCCCAACTCTCAGCTTTTCCTCATAGTAAAGGTGCTCCAGCCCTTTCATCATTTCTGTGGCCCTCTTCCAGACTCCCTCCAACAGGTCCATGTCTTTCTTGTGCTGAGGGTTCCAGAGCTGAATGCAGTACTCCAGGTGACATCTCACCAGAGTGAAGAAGAGACATATAATGGAGCAATATCATCCAACTGCAAAAGTATGTTCAAGGACTGTATTTTAAAATAATTTTTTACCCCAAAAATATGGATTCAATTTCATTTAGCCTCCCCGAGTTTCTCTTTAATAGTGGTCTGTGTGAGTTATTCCATCAAACTGATGAACATTTTGTAAGCAAAATATGTTTACTTAAATAAAAATTTGCAGCAAAATAAATAGATGATTTGCTTACAGTAGATATTTGTTGACCACAGCTTTTATTTTCAATTATACAACGATTTTAATTGGAATGGTCCAAAAATGAAATACAGAATACTTCTTATCTATGGCTGCAAAATACAATACTTTTGCTGTTACCAAATTATCTTTTCATGAAAATGAGGCAAAGCCAAACAGATTCCATGAAAGAACAAAAGCAAAGTTTCTAATTAGACAGACATGTATATATATTCGCTTTCAGAGCTGAAAAATATCAAAACATTTGCAACTCTTTTTTTAGAACAGGCTTTTTAATGTAATCCGTACTCTTCTTATATAAAGATGTGAAGGGAAACAGCAAGCAGTATTTATAAAACAAAGCACAGACTGTCATTGATGAACAGTGCTGTAAGACCTAAAAATGAGAGAAGTACCAATCAACACTAGAGACAAGGAGAGGGGAAAAAAGCCCCCACCATCTTTAATGAGGTACCAAAATTCATTTTCTCTATTTTCTGAAGAAAATGTTGAATCTTTGCATTGCAAAACAGGTGGTCCTACTAATAACACTGTGTCGCTCAAGAAACCTGAGATTGAGTTACCACCCCTGAGAGGACTCCTGCATGCTCATGGACAAGGTAAAAATTAATCAGACACTCCTTTCCTGTGTATTAAGGATCATAACACTTGCTTTCTTTCTCCCTTGCCTATACAAGGGCCTGGAAAAGCTGACTCAAATCAGGGTAAAATGCCACTAAGCTATAAGAGCCTTGCAGTTCTCTTAGGAGATACAGAATATCTCTCGATATTTGCTTATAACATATAGCAGTATCTCATTTAAAGAGTCTCCAGTCTGATAGGACATGGATTTGTTAGAAAAATACAAACAATAAATGCTCTATTTGCTGCTTCAGTAGTTTATAGCTTTCACACAGCAAACAAAATGTCATTGCTCATGCTAAGCATTAAAGTTTCCGCTAAAAGTTTTTACAAATTACCAAGGACACTTTTTTCACCCAGACGTTCATAGCAATTCTTCACTATATCCTGATATTTTACCAACAATGTAAAGAAAACTTCCAGCTAACACCACCCAGCTGCATCTGCTAACCAGCAGAAGGCACAAACATCATCCTGAAACTGCCAGAATTTCACTGTGAATCCCTCTGACTCACAGTAACATAAGTATGTCTAAGGGGCAACAGAAGCAGCTCAATTTACCTCCCTTGCTTGGGATGCTTTCAATTGTGATGAGCAAAAACAGATCATATAGAGAAGGCAGGAAATTTTAAAACTGCTGTAGGTATTTTAAGAGGAAAAATCTTTTCTTCATAGGTCTTCTATGTTTTATAGACAGCGATTTACTTAAAAACAGTTCTTGCAGTGAATTTTTATAGCCACAACTTAGGCAGTCCTTCTGTGGATAAATGGTTAAGAGCCCTTTTTCCATAAATTAGCAAGAGAAAACCCATAAAATTTGTCATCAGGCTTCAAAAGCATGCTATTTTCAAACAGTACAAATTGTGACTGGCTCAGCACCATATGGTATTTAATTTTCTTTAATGTATGCATGTGCACAAATTGCATTTGGGTAACTGGTATGCTGTCAATCTGAAGATAATTCTAACATGCACTCTAACAGGTAGAAAGGAAAGGTCTCTGACAACATCTGAATCATTTCAAAAGATGGACTTCTTATTTATGCACCATTCAAGTAAACGTGAAGAAATGTTAGGAGCTGGGTTCTTGGGTAGATCTGGTATTTTATTTCTGAACCACGGCCCAACACAAAAAAGAAATGCTCAAAATAAATAAATATGAATATAAATATAAATAATATAAATATTATAAATATTATAAATATAACTATATGCAGCTTTCAAAACCATTTCCCAGGATTTTTATTAGATACAGCTTTCATGGAAACCTGATGACTTGCCTCCACTAAGAACAATCTCTATATTGTACTCTGAAATACTAACATGACACAGTGTGAACAAATCCAGGAGAAATCTGAGGTATTTTTCCAGTTTAGGTATGACTAGTCTCTAAATATTTGTGCTGTATTTCCTCCCCTTTGTAGTAAAACACAGTAGCTAGGTCTGTGTCACTACCTTCTTTATGATTATACCTTCTTGCACCAACTTAGGGTCAACTTGACACCACTTAAGTGTGAATATATGAGCCATTTAAGTGTGAATATATGAACTGATTTAATGATTTATATTTACTTTTAAACCCCCTTTTTTTAAACTTGATTCCTTAATAATGATTTGAGACCAGCCAGTTAAAACTACACTCTGAATTATGTTTTAGATCTAAGTTTTCTTTCAGATAATTTATATTAGCCTAGATATACAGAAATCACTAGTGAGATAAATTACTTTGTTGACTTGAAAAGAGGATCATGGATGACGTGGAGCAATCTCAGTTTACTTATGATTGCCTCTTTCACCAACTCAAACTCAAATCACTCAATCACAAAATAAATGCCAGGAGTAGAAAAAATAGACATGAACTTCTGATGTGTAATATAGTGATGTAATGGAGAGGACACAAGTGCAGGGGGAAAGATCTCACCAGATGACTACTGAAGAGATACTCTGCTTTGTACTTAGAATAGTGCCCACTGTAGCTGTGCATGCACACACAGAGTGAAAACCAAACCAAAACAGCAGCAAAAAACCCTACCTAACCCAAACAAACTAAACAACAACAACAAAAAGCCACATACCCTAACTTAAGGCAAAGAATAATAAAATTACAGCCATCTGTTGAAAGTAAATGATACATGAGACAGCTTAAAAGAAAGGAAATTTTAAAATATAATAATGGCACATTTATTAGAAGCTATGAGCCAGTGACAAAATCAGAACAATGTGCTCTGCCCTTCCACTTAGCCAAGACCAGTCTTCCTGATTTCAATCTCTGAAAGGCATATGGTCTAGAAATAAAAGGGAATTCCATCCCAGCTTTGACTGATCAGCAGTCATTAGCAATTGGTCTTGAACTTGCTATTTACATATGCAGTTTTATAACACGATTTAGAGAGGAAGCTAGACTTTGCCTTTCTTCATAGCTGTGAACACATAGGTAACATTGCAGTGATTTAGAAAAATTAATTTCATTCAAATACAAAATGTTATATTATCAACATGTACTCAGAATGGAAGTTAATGCTATGATGTTGAATATCACTACCCTGATACTGTATATATATTCCAAAGACAACAAAACTTAAACTAAGACAGAGTATTTAAGTAAATTGGCTCCTCTGAGATGATGAGTGAAAATTCATAAATATATTGCACATGAATTGTCAAGTAGGAATAGGATTGTAAACATGCAATAGTCAGAAATTCTTTCCTTTTTAGCAGTAGGGAAGATTAAATGTCTGAAAATCAGCAAAAGACTGAGACACATAGCAACTGGTCAATGACTCTATGTTGCTGATAGATGTTTATAGAGAAAATGCTTGAAAACTGTTATTCCAGATGCTTCTCTGCTGACTGTGAGGAAGAAAGTGCAGAGCTCCTTTCCCTTTTAAGGCAAAGTCACTCCTGCTAGATCATGCATTTTGCAATGACAGTGTCAAATAACATAGCAGATTTGGAGCTAAAATTAATGAGAGATATACACGTGGCATCTCTCATAAGCCTTACCCTGGGCAGTCATGTCCAGCAGAAAGCTAATCACAAGTAGCCATGGAAGAAGATTTAAGAAGTGAGAGACACATAATGGTTTGTAAAATGGATATACTCATATATCTTCGTGGACAAAAATCATATCTATGCACATTTGAGGAACAAGATAAATAATGAATGTCATATGTTATCTTTCTCAGAAATTGTTAGAAGTCTCTTAAGTTAGAAATGTTTATGATAGATTAATCTGAAAACAGTGTAATATAACTGTCACGGTTTTAGACACTAGG